>JAQBSW010008022.1:0-36771 GCA_029291075.1 Eudiplozoon nipponicum
AATGTATGATATCTGTGACGTCATGTTAGTTTAAATATAACCAGTAGAATATGCCAAAATCGACATAAATAATACGCTTACTCTCATACACACGTGTCTCGCGTTACAGCGAACGCATCAGTAGGCGCCGAAGATATGCCCAAAACTTTCTACATATCTGGACAATGGGACTGTTGGGCTCTTTTACGTATATGTTTTAAAACTGTCGTAAATTCAACTAAATATAAAATGTTATTAAAAGAGATTTCAAATGCAACACCATATATATATATATATTTGTGCATTAAACCGGAAAACGCTGTACACAATATTAAATAATAATCCATTGCGCGAGTGGTAATAACAATCATTTTAATAAAGATCGTTATCTTGATTTAAATATGGTATCAAGACTTTTGTGTTTGGTGTTGCGCACCTGGTAACAAAATAGTTCAAATATGACCTGAAAGATAAACCAAAGACACCACGTATGGAAAGTGTAATCTGGTGCACATTCGTTTCTAGCTTATTGGAGACACATCAGTAGGAACCGGTATTAAACACTTTACCCACTATGTATTTGAGTGAGGAATGTAGTGATATTGGACGGTACAGTAAGCAGGAGTCGAATGTGCACGAGATTATACGTTCAGTCCATGCTGTTTTGGTTTATCCTACTGGAAATATTTGAATTATTTTGTCTCTAGGTGCGCAAAAACTAATACACAATTGGAGATATATATATATATATATATATATATATATATATATATATATATATATATATATAGTATATATATATTAGTTCTCCGTCCCAAACAGTATCTAACTGTTATATATTTAATCGAATGATGACATGATTGCCGCGAAATGTGAAAACTGATATCGATTAAGGTCAGAGTGTATGGATTTGCTGAAGTAACGGGTAAACTTCAGCATATATTGAAATCCATTGCGTTGCTTCCATGTGCCGAATCGGAAAACATAGTTTTAACATGTACCTTTTTGGTAGCCAATGTTGGTATCATGTAGTGTAGGTAGCCTTTTCAGTTTTGATATATATATATATATATATATATATATATATATATATTATATATATATAGTGATTTGGCTTTGAAGACGCAATGTCGAAGACTGCATGAAACTAGCTCTACTACTGCATGTTTACACATTCATATATGACAGAGTACCGTTCAATTTTTACCACATTCCTCACCAAAATATATAGCGGGTAAAAGGCATGATAACGGTTCGTACTTATGAGTCTCCAGTAAGCACGAAGCGAATGTGCACGAGATTGTACTCTACGTTCGTTTTGTCTTTAGTTTATCCTTCTGGTCATATTTGAACTTTTTTTTTACTAGGTGCGCAACACAATACAAAATTGCATATAAATTAGTTCTCTGCCACAAACAGTATAAATCTGGTATCAACCGGTTAGTGTGTGTGTTTGAGTGCAGCATTGATATGCTCAGCGAGTGGTCGAATAAAATGTGGTTGGCATTTATCTCAGGTCCGCAAACGTTACTTCAATAATTAAACGAACATTGGTTGCGCGGGCGGTGATAACTATTGTTGTAATCAAGGTTGCGATCATGATATAAGCACCTGACACATTAATTACTCACAGGTCAGTATAAACTAAGAATTTTATAGTGTAGAAAAGGCAATTCATCCAGTAGACCAGTTTCGTCCTTATTGGGACCTAATCACTGACTGGCCAGATTTTGCCAGTGCTTAGAAAATCAGGTTCCATAGCAGACGTGCCCAAATTCGAGTCCTGTCCGCGGCAAATTCGGGCCAGTACATGATGAGTTCCCAATAAGTACGAAACCGGTCTACTCGATGAATTGCCTTTTCTACACTATACAATTCTTAGTTTATACTGACATATGTAAGTAATTAATGGGTCAGGTGATTATATCAAGACTTCAACCTTGATTATAATAATTATATCTGGTATCAACACTGCCTTTGTGATAGGTTAAATTTGACCATTCCGAACACCTATTTTAGCAAAGCCTTACACTCTGGCTTCGATCAAAATCACATTGCAAATTTTTTGGTAAGTACGGCATCATTCGATGAAAAAGTATTGTTGTGATATCTTGGATTCGGAGAACAAATATATAGGCAGTTATATATTAAGTAGAGGGTACCCAGTAACAAGCTCTTTCAAATCTGACCAGAGGGAAATTACAAAATCGTTTTACTTGAAATACACACGATATTGTAGATTTGTTGAGTTCAGCATCTGCTCCAACTCCATGTTTTTAAAAAAAAATACGTATATGATAAATATCGCCTAATTTAAGTGTCTCCTTCACATTTCAGAGATGGAAGTGTACTGTCAATTGGTAGTTTGGATACGCTGAATATTTGAGGTAAGTGGATGTCAACACCTGCACCAAATCAAAGTCTGCACGGCATACGAATATGATTCAAACCTGGTATTTTATAGACATCTTAACAACCTTGAGTGCCCAGCTATCTGTTCCTTGATACTTGAGATGCACTCAATACTTTTTATCTATTGGCTTTAACACAACTGCAAAACCCACACTTCTGCGACATACTCATATGATATACACATCGTATTACAGATATACCAGACAAAACGTCACCCCTTACGTCATCTAGCACCCAATCCTACGCACATTGATACGTTCGGTGAGCTCGATATTTCAGAATTGGATGCGCCAATACCTGCATCAGTCCTCATTAGTTAGACATACGAATATGATGCACACATAGTATTGTAGATCTACCGCCAGCCACAACGCATTGACGCGTTTCGACTTTCCATGATCATCATCAGAGTACGACGGCAAACTGACTATCGAGGATCAAACAGCTGCTTGTCCGAAAATGTTATTGAATACATATTTTCGGATTATTTTTCAAAGCAGTGTTTAAGACGACTTCAGAGTGACTAGGCTAGTGAGAATCCATCAATCAATTTATAACAACAAGCTGTGAACCTGGAAATATAAATTAATCAATGTTTTTGCCAACCTACGAGTGCTACCCATTGTCCCGCAACCGTCAAATGTGATATCAGCTCAAACGATGACAGCACTACGCAAAAACGCAATTCCTTTTAAGGAATATATCATATTCAGGTGTTTACGAAATATATATTTGATACGTACTCGTTTTTGCAAATACACTAATCATTATGTCAGCTTCACAACGTTGAGCATAAAGTCTTATTTCCACTGATTTTTGAAATACACCCAATAATACAGTTTTTCAGGTATTAGCATCTGCACGAAATCTAAGTTTGTCAGATATATTAATATGATTCACAATATGGTCTTTCCCTAAAGGTATGGTGCACAATAGTGCCTGTCCATTCGTGGGGGAGGAAATCACAAAACGGTAGATATATAGGTTTCAACAACTGCAGCAAATCCACGCTCGTGCGACATGGGCATGTGGTGATCAATTTATTTCATAGATATAAAGGTCATAGTGGCTTCCACAAAACTTGCAGCTCGAATAGTTTTGCATATTGACACTTGGGATACGTTCAATATTTTAGGTTGGCTGGCATCAACATAGGCGCCAGTTCAACATTTGTCCGCCATAAAAAACATAATTCACTCTTGGTATTATAAAACTACAAAATATATATATATATATATATATATATATATATATATATATTCTATATAATGTCCATTGCCTTCGAATATTGCACAGTATATTTTTAATTAGGAAGAAAAAACGCATTAATAACAAAGTGGATAATATCCATTTATTTCGAGATTACTAAATTTAACTTAGAATCTTTTTATTTATATGCATCCTGGGTATTCATTTGATTATGTGAGTGACAACAAATCTGACTCGATTTTACTTCTAGTTCTTGTTTGGGCTGATTAAAAAATGTGTGTGCTTTTTTGAATGCAAAAATCTTTCTCCCTGATTTGCAAAGTGATGTCTGAGATCTGGTCTCTCTTGTATTGATGGCTTGAGAGTTAACCGACTGTTCTCATTGTTGGCTGTTACGTGTACGAATGATATTGTCCTCAGTGTAGTCTTTCGTTTCCCCTTGTTCCGCATTTTTTTTCTCCACTTGGTAACAGCGCAGGTGTGGACTGTTGTAACCAGAAGGATAAAACAAAGAGGGCATGAACGGAAAGTATAATCTCATGCACATTAGTTTCGTGCTTACTGGCGACTCATCAGTAGGAGCCAGTTTTACGCCCTTTAACCACTATATATTTGGGTGAGAAATGTTGGATAATTGGGTGGTACAATCTCCTAGACGAAGGTGTAAACCTGTAGTAGTGAAGTTAACATCATTTTAAGTCTCGACAATACGGCTTCAACACTAACTCACTCTATATAATATATATACCGAGTCTGTAAAGAATACTAACACTATGGCTATTGTGTCAGTAACCTATACCAACATTATAATACCGCAAATGTACATGGTACTAACACTAGGGTTACCAAGTCGGTACATGGTACCAACATGATGGATATCAATGTATGCTATAATTAACCGAAGTTGAGAATTACAACTATTTCTGAACACCTATTACTCCAGTAAATCCGTACACTCTGGCCTTAATACGCTTATAATGATGAATGATATTTAATATCGGCATTTTGCTTTATAAATATGCAAATGTTTTAGGTGGCCAAGACTAGAGAAGAAAATTCTTTTCATTTTACCAATGGAGGAAGCACTACATTACATATTAAAGATAATCTTTCAGTAAATCAACACTCTTTATGTGAGCATGAGTTACTATCGATATTTTAAATAGTTTAAAAATTTGTAATGATTTGAATATGTAAGACAGCAAGAAGAACCCCAGGAAGAATATATGAATGTTGTTATACCTTGAGATATAAAAAATTCATGAGTAATATAAAGGTGCAATTATAGCATAAACTTTCAACCACAGTGTCCATTCATTCGAGAATTAGTTCTACACATTTAAACCGGAACGCCTCGGAAATAAAATCCGACAGTAATCATGGTTATTATTAAGCAGAACGTCAACGAAGAGAAAAATGTGGATATTATACAAATAGCCTTTAGCATTATTTACACTAAACCAAATAAATATCATTTAGTTTCTGTTGGCTAGAAAGATACCCTGATCATCAAATTGTGTTATTTTTCTCCTAATTCAGTTATATATATATATATATATATATATATATAAATTGTTTGTCAGAATTAATTATAAATTTCATCAGAGCGATTCATCTAATAGGCTTGTTTCATCATTACTGTGAACCCTTCAAGTACTGTCCAGAATTTTCTGTAGACGGGACTCGGAAACTGGGATTATACCCACTGCGCCTGCTTTTCAACTCAAACAGCACTGTATATACAAGTATGTATTAGGTTTTGCGAACCTAGTAACAAATTAGTTCAGTTGTGACCAGAAGGATAAACCAAAGGCAGCATGAACGGAAAGTATAATCTTATGCACATTCGTTTCGTGCTTACTGGCGACTCATCAGTAGGAGCCGGTATTACGCCCTTTAACCACTATATATTTGGTAGAAGAATGTGGAATAATAGGACGGTACAATCTCCTATACGAATGTGTAAACCTGCAATAGTGAAGCTAACATTATTCCACATTCTTTGACCAAATATATAGTGGTTAAAGGGCGTAATACCGGCTCCTACTGATGAGTCGCCAATAAGCACGAAACGAATGTGCATGAGATTATACTTTCCGTTCATGCTGTCTTTGGTTAATCCACCTGACAAATCGACGATTGCTAGCTACAAATTGAGGTATTTGAAAATTCCCAATAGGATTTACCTGAAGGGAAGTTTAACCATAAGCATAAGTTGGTATATGACTTTAAAGTGCATTCAGTACGCGGAAATGGTAATGCAATGGACGGAGTCCCAGTCTGGGAAGTAAATGTGCCACGGTTCGGAAGCCATCTGCTACAAATACTGGACAGTACGTGCAGTGATTCTGATAATGGCAATAATGGTCTACTAGGAAAATTGGATTTTCCAACTGATATCAGACCTCAAATCGATATATATATATATGTATATATATATATATATATATATATATATATATATATATATATATATATATATATATATAATACACTGAGGTAACAATAAACGACTTTTATTATTATCAACAGTTTTTTTAAGAATTTTGTAAAACAACAGCTTTTCTTGATTGCGTTTTCAGCAAAAAGAAAATTTATCATAAAATTCTCGTAAAGTTTTATATTTGGAGACATGATCACAGTGAATATGCAGTATTTTAAAGAATTACATTGAAATAATTTTGAAGCACTGAATTATTGGATCTTTAGCTCGTTTATCGGAGGTGTGCGTGAGAGAGAAGGTGCGGGATTCAATTTCGTGATGTGAAACATTTTTGACGCCGCTCATTGTAGAATTATCTATGACCTGGTGCATTGAATTGTGCGCGAGATTATGCTTTCCGTTCATGCTCTCTTTGGTTTATCCTTCTAGTCATAATTGAACTAATTTGTTACTAGGTTCGCAACACATCACAAACAGTAACTAATTGTTTTTTAGTCGTCATTATATTTATCTTCTGAACAAAAGGTCTAACAGCATTTTAACCAGTATTTTAAAGCTCAGTATTGCCCTTTTCAGCACCGAATTGCATCCTAGCTCTACGAGAATCTAGGCGCCGGCCGCTAAACATGATTAGAGCTATTTTCGAGTTCTAAATATATTACAACTACTAAAATATCGATCTTTAGATGCTACATACAATCATTGACCATAATAGTTGGACAAATCAGAATACAGCAGGAAAACACGTGGAACATGAATTGAAGTGGAAATGCAAAATAATTAAGTTTGTCTCTTTCTTGCTGGTTATATAGTTCCAAAAATTTTACAAGAAAAACAAAATTTATAATTTAACAACTAATTAAATAATCTTCTTATCAATTAATTGAAAGAAAGATATATCCAATTAATTTTCTTTAATCAAGTTTGCGATCTTAATATAAACACCTGAACCATTATGTACACAAAATTGTCAGTATAAATTAAGCGTGGTGTAGTGGGTCATGTACATTATGCTGAAAAGTGTATGCACATAATTGTTCAGGTGTTTATATGCAAACGACAACCTTGATTAAAATAATTGTTATCACCACCCGCGCAAACAATGTTCTTTAAATTAAACCTTAATTGATTGCTTGGTGGTGGTATCAATTCGTAATATAATGTTTGCGAGCTTGAAGTGAACACCAATCCCGTTGTATTAATATATTTTTTGAATTTTTTGCGAGGTGCCAGACTAATATTCTGCAATTCCACGTTTTGAGTACGCGGGGTGTAGCTTTACACCAACAGTTTCACAAAGAACCGATTGATCACAATTTCCTTTTATGTGTTTGTTTTGCCTTCGATCAGGCTGGGCGTGTACTCGTCCTTTTGCATTGTTTTAAACCAGTCGTGCGCCTGGAGGTAATTTGAAAACAGTTAAAACAGATTTTATTGATAAGCTGTATACTACTTTTAGTAGCCAGACGAGATTAATACATTTTCGTAAAACATGTATGAAACTTATCCCGGATAAGAATTAAAAACAGATTATTTATTCGTCTAGGAGATTGTACCGTCCTATTATTCCACATTCTAGGAACAAATATATAGTGGTTAAAGGGCGTAATTCCGGCTCCTACTGATGAGTTGTCAGTAAGCACGAAACGAATGTGCATGAGATTACACTTTCCGTTCATGATGCCTTTGGTTTATCCTTCTGGTCACAACCGAACTAATTTGTTACTAGGTTCGCAACACCTAATTCATACTTGCATATATATTAGTTATTTGCAACAAACAGTATTTAACTGTAGATTATTTATTATGCAGAAACAATTTCCGGGTAATTATCTTTCCTATAAATATCTTTTTCTAATTTTTGAGCATTTATAATTATACTGACATCTAAAAATGGTAATTTTCTCAATGATTCCATTTGAATCCCAAATTGAAATTCGCTAATTTGATTAATGAAAATAAAAGATATATACTATAATATCATCACTGTGCATATGCATCACTAATATGGCATCCAAGGTTCGTAGATATGATTTGGCTTCAGTGCTCTTTCATCTGAAAGAATTTTCTCCAAATAATGCATAAGGAGTTTAATATGACCAGAATGAGAAACCAAAGACAACATGAACGGAAAGTATAATCTCGTGCACATTCGTTTCGTGCTTACAGGCGAACGAGATTATACTTTCCGTTCATGCTGTCTTTGGTTTATCCTTCTGGTCCTATTTGAACTAACATTACTAGGTGCGCAACACCTAATATATAATTACATATATATATATATATATATATATATATATATATATATATATATATATATATATATATATATATATATATATATATTGAACATGACAAACGTTTTCCAATGTGGACCACACTGAATTTGTTGTAAATATAAAAGTCAGATATAATTTAACAAAAATTGATTGCACGGGTGGTGGTAACAATTATTTAAATCAAGTTTGCGAGCTTAAGTAAACACCAATCCCATTGTATTTAACCAGTCGTCGAACAACATAACAAAACTACCGCCAGCCGCAACGCACTCACGCGTTTCGACCTTCCTTGATCATCATCAGAGTACGACGGAAAGCTGACTATCGAGGATCAAAGATAGTTTGTGGTGGAGAACTGATATAAATGCAAATACGTAATAGCTGTTGCGCACCTGGTAATACTTTAGTTCAAATTTGTCCAGAAGGATAAACCAAAGACAGCATAAACGGAAGCCATAATCTAATGTGCATATTTTTTTGGTGTATGCAGTTGATTTATCAGTATGAACTGGTATTAGGCCCTATATCCACTACATATTTGGGTGTGGAGTGTGGAAGAATTAGACTGTACAGTCTATTATACAATTGAATAAACCTACAGTAGTGGAACTAACTTCATATAAAGTCTTCGAAAATGCGATTTCATAGCCAATTCACTATATTTGATATATATACCGAACTTTTAAATTGTTGTTGTGTCTGTTCTTGATACCAACACTATTGCTGCCGAGTCGGTACACGATACCAACTCAATGGATTTCGAGTTATGCCAAAAATCACTAAAATTTAGAATTATCGTTACAGAATGTTCAGTTCTTTACTAAATAATGCTTGTCTTAATTAGAGCTTACATGGCATTGTGTTGCACTTCAAGTTTCATATAACCACCTCCAATCTGTAATTATGGAACAACCACCACGCTACACGAGGAAGTGGTACTGAAATGAACATCTATAGAATTAAACGAAAATTATTAAAATAAATGTTGTTATCTTGACGTATACTCAATTCCCATTGTTTACATACATTTGTCAGTATAAAATGAATATTGGAAAATGTTGAAAAGACAATTCATCCAGTAGACCAAAATTATTAAAATCAATATATTACAGTTAAATACTGTTTGTTACGAAGAGCTAATATATATGCAAGTATGTATTAGGTTTTGCGAACCTAGTAACAAATTAGTTCAGTTGTGACCAGAAGGATAAACCAAAGGCAGCATGAACGGAAAGTATAATCTCATGCACATTCGTTTCGTGCTTACTGGCGACTCATCAGTAGGAGCCGGTATTACGCCCATTAACCACTATATATTTTGGTCAAGAATGTGGGATATACATTCAAGGCTTGAACATCGTTCAAACTAACCACTGAAGACAAGGTACGATCTAATTTTCGTTGATTGGCAACGTTTTGATTCCTCATTTCCGGAATCATCATTTGGCTTCTAATCACACGTACGCAAACATTTAAAAAATATAATCGCTTGTTGCCTTTAGCTTAACTCAAAACTGAATTTACATGTTAAACAATCATTGATTACGCACGTGTGGAAAATATTTCTTTAAATCAAGTTTGCGAGCTTGAAATAATTATTAATCAAATTGTGTTTAACTAGTAGAAGTCCACGTATTTATCATCAGATTTCAACGGAAAGCAGACAAGTGAGGATTAAACAGTAATTCATATATATATATATATATATATATATATATATATATATATATATATATATGGAAAGCAAATTATAAATGCCTCTCTCATTTCTAGTAGTATGTGCGATTACCTGTGGTTTTACTATGCACCCAGGTTTGAGCCACATTAATACTGAAAACGAATTATTACTACCACTCACGCAATCAATGATTGTCTAATTGTATTACCTATGCATATATATATATGTGTGTGTGTGTGTGTAATACAATTAGACAACCATTGATTGCGTGGGTGGTGGTAACAATTCGTTGAATCAAGTTTTCGAGCTTGAAGTTAACACCAACCTCATTTTATTTAACCAGTCATCGAACAACATAACGAAACTACTCTCAGTCACACGAATTGACGCCTTTCGACCATCCATGATCATCATCAGATTACGACGGCAGCCTGACTAGGAGGATCAAACCAAAATGAAAAGCGGCTCTCACCTCTAGTATTCTCGCATACATTTTACTTGACTGGAAATTGTGCAACCGACATTTACAGTCAAATAGAATTTGTGCGAGACTACTAGAGGTAAGAGACCGATAATGAGTTTGTAGAATATTGTAAGTGTTAATAATATTTTTTATTTTGGTCAAGCTGATGTGCTTTTTAAAAATAAAATTCACAAGCTACGCATTACGCAATGCATAATTGCATGTAAATAATTTCTTCCTAATCAAGAATACATATATGTTAATGCAACATCCACATGCTGACTATTGATTTATTAATTGATTTTTAACTTATTTATTGACTTTTTTCCTGTTTGTCTAATTGATTCCAAAATTGATTTATATATTGACTAATCAATTTACTGATTAATGTATGCGAGACTACTGGAAATGAGAGCAGCATACTGAAGACTACTCTACGTATATAGGCAGTGCAGTCTGATTCTCGTTAGTCAGTTTGCAGTCGTGCTCTGATGTAGATCTTGGGAGGACAAAACGCGCTAGTAAGTGTGACTGACGGCAGGTCTGCAATAGTGTTCGATGACTTAGTTACAAGGGAGTTGATGTGTTATTCGCTATCGCAAATTCACTATTATTATTGTTAACAACACCCGCGCAATCGATGCTCGTTTTATTTTATAAATTATTTGGACTAATATAAAATTAAAATATATTAACGTTTATACTCTTGTGAATCAAGCTAATGTGTAATATCTTACCAAAATATTTACTTCGTATTTTTACACTCCCATCCGCACCCGCCCCTCCACCATTTCCATCTTAACAGACTACTATGCTACCCACCATCAACCAAGATTTCCCTGAAAGATGTTCATCTATTTAGTAAACGTAATCACATAAAAATATTCCTTTTGTTGACAAAATCGTAATTTTTTCCTATTATTAATTAATTCTTACTTAGTGCATTGAATTTTTTGTAATTCAATGAATTGCCGCTTGTCATAACTCTGAATAACCGTTAATATTAAAATTTATTGAACTATTTCTTCTTCCCCACTGGCTAACTTCACTGTCACTCAGTATCCAACTCTAACCTCCTCCAACATCATGCAGTTTCAGAAATTTGTCTTGTCACTGGCAATCTAGACAATTAGTTGCATGCCTGCACTAAATTTACCCTGGTTTAAGCGGAAATTTGAAAATCTTCTTGATCTTTACTCAACAAGAACGAAACCACTACTTAAATTAATTGTCTTTCCTACCTTATGCACAGTTTAAAATATATGGCCAAAAATCATTACAATTCAAACAAATATCACTTCCACAATGGGCCTTCGTCTGTTTTATAATGAGAGATCGTGTGTGGATTATTTGAAGTGACGTTGAAAGAGATGTCAGATAGGTTACATCTGAAGGAAAGGCAAACTAAAAGCATAAATTGGTGTATAAATTTGCTTGCAGGTCGCGGCAGATGTGGAGCACTGGATAAGTGCAAGTCTCACAAGCAAATGGGCCTCGTTTCAAAACCAGGTCGCGGTGAATTCTGACAGGTACTTGACAAGTTAAAACAAGAACAAAATCGGCCTAAATGGTGAACTGTCATTGAAAACTTACACATTGCTTAGATTATACTGACAATATATATATATATATATATATATATATATATATATATATATATATACAAAATTATTTCCATATTTTACTTGCCTTGGTCGATTGGTAATTTGCAATACCATATAAGATAAGGAGAGAAAAATTCTCCATTATATTCAATATATAATCCGTCCATCTGTCAAAATAATATTAAATCTTCTCTGTGCATCAATTAAAAATCCTCTGTCCCCGAACAATACCTACAAACGCACGCACGCACGCACACATACCTAAACAGTCTCGAGAAATATTCTGACACATGTAGTGTAATCCGTTTTGAAAGCAATCTTCTTCAGTGCTCAATAAAGCAGAACATACAAATAAATTGCATGACAAAAGCATTGCAAGTTCTCAGTCTGATTAATAACGTTGGAAAAACTAATACTCATGCAAGTGATGTACCCGAAGTATTGAAATTATAATCGATTTGCTTTTCCTACATTAAACAATGATTAGTTTACACTGACAAATGTGTGTGTATAAAATGGGAATGTGCTTTACATAAAGATATACTAAAATCAAGGTGGCGAACTTGATATAAACACCTGACCCATTAAGTACTTACATTTTATCAATATAAACTAAGAATCTGGTGCTCTATCAACTGGGCCACCCTGCCGTAATACTGACCAGTAAGCGATGAGTTCTCGATAAGGACGAAACCGGTCTACTGGATTAATTTCCTTTTCTACACCATACAATTCAAAGTTTAAACGATCCGTTTTTGTTCTCAGTGCTGTCCTTTTTGTTGTGGATTTGACCGCATTTTTCTTGTGCGGGACAATTGATAGCACTCATAGGTCCATTTTCAGATGATGCAATTTTTGGCCTCAATTGATGGGTTCTCAATTGTCTCTTCTTCTTTAAGCCATCAATTAGCTGATTGTCTGAAAATGACGTTGGAACAAGATTTTCCATTGTTCTTCTTCCGAATTTTCGAACCCTAATTTCCAGGTTCATCTTCAGGGTCGACACAATACGCACAGGAGTAAAACACAACTTGTGGCAAATGTGGTATCCTCATTCAAGACAGATATATTTATATTTATTTTAATATCCAAATGTATTTTTAATTGTCTTCCTAATATCCGGTCTTCATACCTACTCTCTAATACTCAAATGTATACAAAAAACTTAGCCTTGTCCCCCTCCGCGCACACCACCTATAAACATGTGTATTTTACTAAAGTGACATTTTATTGAATAACTATAAGCACACCTAATGGATTGACATACACGCCAATCCATGATGTTTATATTTAATTTCTGTTCCGGACACATAGAAAGATCAACAAAATTTTGATTTCAATCCTGCAGTAATACACACATGCCCCCAGTTTACCTAATCCCATCCAGCTTGCAATCGGTTATAGACCGAGAGAGAGGTTAATAAAACTGTTGAAAGAATGTATAGTATTATTATCGTTTTGACCGAATACGGAGTCTACACTAACTAAATCGCCTCTCAACCAAATACACAATAATACTCATATCCTTTATAAATTAGTTTCTTCATCAAAATATCTGAGTCGAAATCATGTATATATGTATATAATAAATTAGTATTATTATAATATATATATATATATATATATATTTAAATTTTATTTACTTAATTATATATATACTAACTCACTTCTTATAAAAACATCCATTTATATATAATTCAACACGCTATATATTATGTATATATAGATAAGCATGTAAGTAATTCACTATATATTATTTATATATAGATAAGCATGTAAGCATCCATGTGGGTTCTTCCTACATCTTTAATATATATCTATATATCCATCATATATATATATATATATACATATATACGTGTATACACCATATATATATATAATATGAATATCCTACAAGCAACACTGTGAGTCCCTCAACGGATAAATTATATCGGTCAAAACGCTTTTGATAATAATCTCCTACATATATCTTGTAAATATCTAAATAAGCATTTAAGCAATCATGTGAGTTCACCCCACATCCTAAATGAATATTTAGAATCCTTCATATATATATATATGTATATATATATGTCTCTGCGTAATATGTATGTATATATAACTATATACTTATTTATAATTATATATAACCACATCTTATAAAAACATCCATTTATATATACGTCCACACGTTGTATCTACGCATATATAGATAAGTATATCAGCAACAATGTAGGTTCTTCCCACATCTATTATAAATATCTATATATCCATATTATATATACACGTGTTTTACCCATACTTAATTCAAAGTTTATTCTGACATAATGTAAGTAATTAATGGATCAGGTGTTTACATCAAACTGGCAACCTTGATTATAGTAAATGCTATCACCGTCCGCGCAACCAAGGTTCGTTTAATTACACTAAGATCGCAACCTTTATTTAAATAATTGTTAACACCGCCCATGAAAACAATGTTCGTTTAATTAAAAGAAACATTTGATTCACGTTAAATGACACGTGGCCAACAGTAGCCTATATGCATAAATGCTATAGTATATAGGATTAACACATTGTACAAATTAAAAAAAACTATTGATTACGTGGGTGAAGGTAACAATCAAGTTTGCGATATTGAAGTAAATAAAAATCTCATTGTGTTTAACCAGTCGTCGAACAACTTGCGAGACTACTAGAGGTGAGAGGCGCATATCTAATTTTGCTTTCCATATATATGCATCGCGGTTTGATCCTTGCAAATCAGTTTGCTGTCATACTCTGATGAATATCATGGGAGGTCGATACGTGACAGTATATGAAATTGATAATGGTTTAACCATGGTATACGACGACTGGTTATATAAATTTTTATTGGTGTTTACTTTAATATCGCAAACTTGATTCAAAGAATATTAAACTATGCATCAGTTCACATAATTGCACAGGAAAATGATTTGTGTAAGATATTCTACGTAAATCACAACTAAGCGTGACTTACTGGACGTCAGCAAATCGTGAATTTTATAATATTATTGATGTCTACTTTTCACGTTTTTATAAATTTTTCCCGAAAATGATCGTGCCGCTATAAATATAAACATTGAAGAATGTCTAAGCCAATGACACAATTGAATTCGCCCGTCAAATATATATATATATATATATATATATATATATATATATATATATATATATATATATCGGTCTTGGATATTTAAAGAGGCTGAAACATTTCCTAAACTAGCGGTATCCTATTTCCCATATCTCAGCATGATTTTGTGACACAGTAGTTGAGACTGAAGTATTTTAGTATTATGTGGAGCATTTTGTCTGATTTATTGATAGGTCTTATGGCTTTGCTGTCAATAAAGTCACGGAGTGCTTGCCAAGAACAAGGAAATTTCTAGGCAGAGGAGCCAATAATGGTATAGATAAAAATCTAAAGCTCATTATATTACAATAAATAAAAATCGAATGTTACACTGTGTCAATCTTTTAACAATAAAGATAATGTCACAATTTAAAACAATAAACACAAATATAGAATTGTATAGTGTAGTAAAGGCAATTCATCCAGTAGACCGGTTTCGTCGATATTGGGAACTCATCATGTACTGGCCAGAATTTTCCGCGGACAGGGCTCGAACCTGGGTACGCCTGTTTCGGAATCTGGTGCTCTAATCATTGAGCCACTCTGCCGGTCGACACCGGTCTACTGGATAAATTGCTTTTTCTACACTATACAATTCTTAGTTTATACTGACAAAGTGTTGGTACTTAATAGTTCAGGCGTTTATGTCAAGTTCGCAACCTTGATTATAGTAAATGTTATCACTGCCCACACAACCAATGTTCTATTCATTCCATTTTTTCAATTAATCCCATCCAAATTACCTGAGTACTTTACACTGGGTTTCTGCCATATGCTTGAACTCTTTAAACAATTATACCAGTTTGATATGAACATAAATCCTATTATATTTAACAAACTGCACATCATAGCAAAACAACCGTTATGTACAATTACTGCAACGTGTCGACCATCTATAATCCTTTTCAGAGTGCAAAGGCAAATAGGCAAGCGAATACCAAATCGTAATACAATCATTATACCCAGGATAATTTATTCATAAACATTTGACTACCAGTATGACTGCACTCAGATTCTCAAATTCCCGAGCCAAGTTCTTGCTAGCTTGACCTGTAATGAGGCTCGCGATTCTAACAGACGCCAAATTAAATAGACGCATTTGTGTGTACATTCGTGCATAAAGAAGCGTCTATGTCAGCTACTATGAGGGATCCAGAAACTTTTGTCTTTAATATTTTATAAACCAGGCATGAACCATGCATGACGCCAAATTCACGAAGAAGTTTACCTATCCACGTCTCATTGGGATAATATGATCACGGTAGGATATTATTATTATTAGAGCGTTATTCCGAAATTAATGACCGACTACATTAACCTTTTTCTACTACATTTATGCCTTCAATCATCCATCGGATTGCTTCAGTAACACGACACACGGGAAGCATAAGCGCTTTCCTGTGGCAGTACTTCTGACAAAGCAATCGATGCTCATTAACTTGATAAAAGAAATTGACGTAATTTACATTTATGCATGAAGAAAGATGTAAATCTCATTTACTGAGGGTTTCCGAAAAGCCTGTCTTTAATTTGGGATAAACCAGTTCTAGACGTTTTATTAACTACATTCCCCCAGACGTTCACCCATCCGTAATTCTTCAGGTAAATGAGACACTGTACGAAGTGATTATGAGAGTAATATTGCAAAAAATAATATCCGGTTATAATGACGTA
Organism: Eudiplozoon nipponicum; assembly: GCA_029291075.1. Classification (NCBI taxonomy): domain Eukaryota; kingdom Metazoa; phylum Platyhelminthes; class Monogenea; order Mazocraeidea; family Diplozoidae; genus Eudiplozoon; species Eudiplozoon nipponicum. The sequence continues at coordinate 16,878 of JAQBSW010008022.1, forward strand.
GGTAAACATTTATACTATCAGTTGTCCATCGGATAGCTTCCTAAATCTAGCGAGTAGTATTCGTAGTCGCTCTCCTACGACAATGTTCCTGTCAAAACTGTCGACTTTCATTAATTTAATACACCGCAAACGGGGCATGGAATAGCGAACGTACAGTATGAAGACGACCCAAAAATTGTAATCTCAATTATTGTCCCCTAGCACTAGTCTAACAGTGATATTAACAAAGCTAAGCAAAGGCATCTCTTCGGAAATATTGTTAAATATTAGTTGCTTAAGCCAGTCTATTCCCATTATCCGCCGATGAAAATGATCGACAACTACAATTTTGACTTGGGAACCTGATATTCTGGATTCAGAAAAATGTAAGGACAACTCACATGAGGCCTCCATATGATTACCGATATTTTGATTTGATAGATTTAAAATTAATGAATGCTAGCTAATGATAAATGTGTGATTATTCCCCGCAGCCTTTCTATATGTCTACCAGCGTCTACAATACGAAACTTTCTTAAGTTGCCATAGGGTTTTTTATTTCCTAAATCAGATAATTTCTTTAATGCATGTACGTACTCACACGCCTGTAAATTTGGTTATTGTTTGCTAGCAATCAATGTAGAATTGATAAGTTCTCTACAACATATTTTCTTTAAATTATCACTACCTTTTCATGTAAATCTAATTTGTAATCTCGATATAAACTCCATTCCCATTATACGCATATATTTGTCAGTATAATCTAAGGATTGTATAGTGTAGAAAGGGCAATTCATCCAGTAGACCGGTTTCGTCTTTGTTGGTAACTCTTCACGTACTATCTAGTATTAGCATATTTGCTTTTGAATCCATGACTCATTCCCCTACGTCATCCTATCGTACACTACACACAATATGCAGTTATATACTAACACGTTTCTGGTTATTCTGTCCTTCAGCTAGTGCCCATGTGGTATTTCTTTAGACCTAAAGTTCCAACAAACCACCCCTAATCAGCCATCACAAAATAGAAAATACGTTACCTGTGGAAGTGATATTGAATTTAATATTTTTATTATTAAACAGACAGTCATTGCGCGAGTTGTGACTTAAATTATTTGCCACATAAGCTCCAGCTGAATGAAAGTCTAATCAGAAGCAAATTTTTCTATATAACTAAAATCGTGTTTTGCGTGTGGCAGGGTGGAACCTAGTCTCCTAAGCAAATGTGCCCGGGTTCGAGCTGCGTATGCGGTAAATTACTGGACAGTACTTGACGAAACTGGTATACCGGATGAATGGCCTTGGCTACCTTATATGTGCTTAGTTAATATTGATAAAGATATATATATATATATATATATATATATATATTTCATACTGCAACCTCGACGGAATATTTATTATCACCAACCGCGCAATAAATGATTGTTTAAGTGCGAATAGAATTTCGTCTACTCTAATGGAAATATGATCAGATGCAATGAAGCATGCAATTGTGACTACTACTATGAACGTATGGGTCTTAGCAACATTTCTAAGTGTCCGTACATATTTTTTGTGTGTTAGCGACTGTTTTACCATTAATTTCAATCTACTCTGTCTACGTACACCAAAAAAAAGTTTAAAACAAATTTATTACACGTGTAAACACTCAGTATCTTGTTGACAAACACGCACAATAGTATAAGCCAACGAGTTGAATTTTAACTCAAATTACATAAGAAAATTTACGCGTGAAAGAGACAGAAAATATGATAAGCAGACACTGTTGGACAGGCATAAACAAATATACACGCAGAAAATTTTTTAAATTCTTGCGAAACTGGGTAACACAGAAAGTATATGGATAGTGTTGTAAATATGCTGAGAAGACAAAAGTAAATTTGCTTCGTTACAATGAGTATGAATGGGTTAATAGTCAACCGCACTATTTAATATTTTGTATCTCAAGTGGTATGGCATAGCTCAGGTCAAACCAAATCCTGGCGAAGAACGATGTGTTAATGAGCCCCTATGGGCATATCGATAAATTATGCACTACCGGCAAAACAGGGACCATCGTCGCAATAAACTAGGAAATATGCTTGTCAAGTATACGGGCTTAATGTAAGCGACATTTCAATATTTATTCAATGTAATTATCGTAAAAACTGACGTCGGCTACTTGATCTCACATGTTTAGCACTCGCATGTGCTAACTTTAATAAAAAGATGATGTACATTTAAAAGATTTTTTAGAAATTTGAACTCTACACACACACACACACACACACACACAAACACACACACACACACAACTAGAAGGCTTGAATGGAATGCGAACATCCATTGACCCGTCAAGTTATCACATAGTACGTATATATACTTATTTATATTTTAGATAGTGCAAACTTAGTGATAAGCTAATTAGAAAAAACATGAAGGTTATGCTAAAATCAGCATGGCCAATAGGTATAATCACATTTATACGTGTTTTGGGTTTAAATTTGGCTCATTAGTAGGAGCCGTTACTACGCCTTAAAACCACTATAGTCAAGATCCGCGGAACCATTGGACTATGCAATCTCCTCTGCGTATGTGCTTTAAAGCAATGGTGGATTAAATTTCATACAAAAAGTTTAGCAATGCGACTTAAAGGCGAACTGAATATATATTATGGCAACCAAACCTGTGGAGGATACCAACATCATTACTTGTTCTGGGACAAATTTCACAAAAATTTAGAATAAAAATCATTCTGAACAATTATTGGTGTAGCAAAGCCTTATACTTGGGCATCGGTCTTATTTGAACTAACTTATATCTAAGTACGCCATACCTGATATTTAATTAAAAATATTATGTGTGATTGAATGATGTCAGTAAAATTTGATAATTAATGTTGAATTAGACCCAGGTGTTCAAAATCGTTGTTACTCTCAATTTTTGTGAAAATTAGCTGTCACAATTTCAGTGTGCTGCTTGTGATTACAAGTTTGCAACACAGCGAGGTAGTTTTGAAGTAACATTGATAGACACTTTATATTTAGTTGACCTTATTACTGCCTGAACAACCAAATATTTACTGAGTTTTGGGACATGTGCCAGCTCGTACTGATCAGTGCCTCAACACAAAACGCGTGTATACATGAGATTGATAATATATTTTTCGCGATGATTCTTGTGCATCCCTTTCGGCCTAACTAACTTGTTACTAGACGCAAAATATATAATACATTATTTTATATATATATATATATATATATATATATATATATATAATTTTTCGGCAGCATTGATTATATAATAACAATAATGTTCTCTGAATTATGCTATAATTACAACTAAATGAGATAACTACTGTCGAAAGATACTAGAAAATAATAAGGCTTTTCTTTGCTTGGCATATTTGGTCATAAATGTTTATAATTATTTGAAATTAATTATTGAAATTATACCTATCTCAAACGCCGCAGTGTTGGTAACCTTTATGAATTTTCCGCATAATATATATATATATATATATATATATATATATATATATATATATATATATATATATGTATTTAGTTGGCGTTGAAGTAACATTTCCGAAGATTTTCAATGAAGTTGACTCCATTACTGCTTGGATGCAAATACGCATATGAGATCTTATCGTCCAACTGTCTCAAATTTGTTGATCTAATATATAATTGGGTTTGGGCGTACTGCAGGATTCTGGAGATGTGGCGAATTAAGGCACAAAACGTATGCGTATATGAAAGATTTCCCTTTAATTCACGCTGAATTTGTCATACACGTATATTCACATTTGAACCAATTTGTTACTCAACACGAAATACCTAATGCGCAATGAAATTAACAGAGATCTTCTGTTGACGTGGGGATTTATACTTCAGATTATCTTCGTTTCACGTAGCCTCTATAAGGCCTTGTACTAGGGGCATCGGAAATCAATAATTGTTTTGACATATGGATCACTAGATAGGTGAACTTTATCGTTATTACATATTAAGACACAAACAAGCGAGCAAAATTAAATGAAGCATATGAATTTCATAATAGTTGCGAAATCTTAAAACAATTGGTTTCTACGCGGAACTTCACTTTCGGAGCTCTACCAGTAGCATGGTTACTAAAATAAGTGAGGAAATTGGACGAATCCATAGGCTATAATTGACTTGTATATAGACATTAAATTTACTTATTGGTGTCAAACCACAGCAGATCTAACAAATATAATAACAGAGGAGATATATACAGTATACCAAAGACTAGTATGTAAAAAATATATACGAAAATTATAACATTAATAATCTATCCATTATGACATTATGTAAAATATGGTTTTCACATGTACAATTTCTTGTACAATCTTGCAATATTATCTTTAAAAGAAACATGTAGCACGAGATGAAATGGATTAATTACTTTGTCCTTGTGTCTCATCACAAGGAAAAGGTAATTACAATGTAGAACGCACAAAACACTACAGCACTATCTGATTGGTATCATAAGAAATAAAATTAGAAAGAAAAATAGTTTAGATTTAGTGTAATATTTGCTCGATAGGAAACGAATTTGAGTCCACATTTGAAAGTGTTCATTTGTTCAACCATGAACACACGCCAAAAAAAATGAAAATGAAAAATATTATAAGGATCGCAATTTTCCAAATTCAGCGAGGAACAGTTCAACCTGATTGGTAAGTGGTTATAAATATTTCATATTTTTCAAAATATAAACAATTTGGCAACCAGAAAACCAACCATAGGAGATGTGATCACGTACATTTTTAACCTTAGCTTAATTATGTTTCTACTGAAGACATTAAAATTTACTGTTATAATAAACTTAGATAAAATGATGTTTTTAATCGATTGGAAAAAGTAAATTTTAGATCACCAGTAAATTCGCACATTTGGCCTTTTTCGGACAACGTTCTACATACTCGCAAATATAACTTTTAATATGTTCATGCCTAAACTGAAACCTTTGAACGAACATGCTTCTATTAAATCAAGTTTGCGAGCTTGAAGTAAACACCAATCGCATTGTATTTAACCAGTCGTCGAAAAACATAACAATTGCATAGAAATTGTGCAGCCGACATTTCCAGTCAAGCTTAATGTATACGAGACTGCTAGATGTGAGAGCCGTATATCTAACTTTGATTTCCATATGTATATATATATATTCAATGTGGTTTGATCTCGATAGTCAGTTTGCTGTCGTACTCTGTTGATGATCATGGAAGGTCGAAACGCGTCAGTGTGTTGCGTCTGATGGTAGTTTTATTATGTTGTTCGACGTCTGGTTAAATACAATGGGATTGATGTTTACTTCAAGCTCGCAAACTTGATTTAAAGAAATGCTTCAATTATATAGAAAATCTTTCGTTTTCTATAGCTAAACGGATTAGTTTTTAACGAAATAATCTTCTTAATAATAGCCTTCAAAGAGACACAGTCAAACACTTACTAGATCACAACGAAGACTGTTTGTGTGTCCATACTATTCTCATCCACTGCTATGATACACATCAACTTGTGAAAGATAATTTCGATGGTCGAGTGTCCTTTCGTAAATCCATACAGTCTTGTACAAAAGTCCAGTTGTTATAAAGAAACCAGCTGATCATGAATTAATTGCTCGATTATCTTGATTAATGAAGCGAACATTGAGAATAAAATATGATCATTGGCAATTATTTGTATTGTAACATTAGACATCGGCCGTAGCATAACTTTTTTGAGCACTCGATGTAAATAAGCACCACCAAAATTTTATTTAAAATGCGCACAGTACATTCAACAAAAATATAGGCAAATGAAGTAAATTATCATTTAATACTTCTATGTGATCCATTAGTATTTTATATTTAATTTTACTTATTAAATCTACTAACAACCCACAACTAGCGACCCTTTGTCGTTCCTGATCATATAAAAGATCAGATAAAGCAGTCATTCTGCTTTATCTCGGATCATTGCATACGAGTTTAAAATAAACTCGCCAATTTTGAATATAACATCACTAGCCATTTATCCATCGATATAATTATTTTAGCTTTTTCTTTTTATTTGCAATAATAATTGAACCATATGTTGACTAACTTTGGATCAGTTTTAAACTTTATCAATAAAAATCAACCCTATAACTGCACAAACAAACCAAATCCGCTTATAAATAAACATGGTCCAATCATTTCGACCATCTAGTGGGTTCTAGTATGACTTGCGTTAAATCACGGTTAGCCAATAGAATACATATTTCACAGTTATGAAGACAAAAAACAAATTTTTGCTATAATATATCCTAAAACGTGGTACGAGACGCAGTAATTCGGGTTTCTAATGGTCGGGACACAATAAGGACGAAATAAGTCCTGTAAAAGAACTTAATAGGCTTCATAAAGCTATGCTTGGAAATAAAACATGTAGCTCAGCCCTGTTAACATTTGTTAATTCAATTTTACCTCCCAACTTGAACTAACGCTGTCATGTTATTGGAATTTTAAATCAAAAGTATTACTCATGACGATCTAACTGAGCGTAACCTTGTCCCAAAAGTTCAAGCTGGTATCTAATTGAGAATCGTATGCAACACGTGGCTTTGTGTATGGGATAAATTTCATGGCAGTAGGCCACATACATTAGGTTTCCATTAACGATCGCTTTAAATATGATTGCTAAAAAATTACCGGATTTACAGTGTGATTAACACAGATTGTGCCATTATACAATATCCAATATCGAAGCAATTTAATTCTTACTAATATATATATATATATATATATATATATATATATATATATATATATATATATATATACATATATTCTATTTCATAAATGTATTAAATATAATTTCCACATATGGTATGGCAGCTAGCATTTATTTATAAATCAAAGACGGTTAAGTAATCATGTCGATCGAAATCGATTCCGATGAGAGTCGACCAAAACGTAAAATAAACGAAAAGCATTAATATAATTAAAGGAATATTGGTTGCGGGAGCGGTGATAATAATTATTACAATCAAGTTTGCGGTCTTGATATAAACACCTGACCCATTAATTACTTACATATGTCAGTATAAACTAAGAATTGTATAGTGTAAAGAAGGCAATTCATCCAGTAGACCGGTTTCGTCCTTATTGAGAACTCATCACGTATTGGCCAGACTTCACAGTGGACTGGACTCAAACCTGGGCACGTCTGCTTCGGAATCTGGTGCTCTCACCACTGAGCCACCCCGACTTTTCTACACTATACAATTCTTAGTTAATACTGAAATATGTAAGTAATTAATGGGTCAGGTGCTTATATCAAGACCGCAGCCTTGATTACAATAAACGATAAGCATGATTGCATAACCATTTGAGAACAACATTCAATACGTGCTTTCATTGGCATATCTCTGAATAAAATTTTTCCGGATTCAATTTTTTACGGCAGAAATCTGAAGCAAATTCCCCTAATAATCTACTTAAAGGAAAGAATGGCCTGAATCAGGTTTAATTATGAATGATCGCGTCAGTAAGTTTGACTGATGGCAGTTTGACCATGCGACTGGCTAGATACAACGAGATCGAAGTTTATCTGAAGCTTGTAAACTTAACATAAAGACTTTTCCCCACGGCCCGCGCAATCATTTTTTTGTAATTGCATAATTTGAAATTCATTTGGCAAATATTAAAAACAGTTCATGTTCCTGAGTGCATAGAAATTGTGTAACCGATACAAATTGATATCTACATTACGTGTGAGCCTACTAGAGGTGAGGTATGCATGTTTGATGTTGCTTTCCTCAAATTTGCATTGGGATTTGATTTTCACTAGTCTGTTTACCATCGAGCACTGAAGGTGATCACGGAAGGCCGAAACGTATCAGATCGTTTGACTGGTGAACAGTTAATGTTCGTGACTGCATAGAAATTCTGCAGCCACCGCACAACCAAACCCGGTCAGTTTACCGTCGTACTCTGATGATGATCATGGAAGGTCGAAACGCGTCAGTGCTTTGCGACTGGTGGTAGTTTTGTTATGTAGTTCGACGACTGGTTAAATACAATGGGATTGGTGTTTACTTCAAGCTCGCAAACTTGAATTAAAGAATTTTTGCCACCACCCGTGCAAACAATTATTGTTAAATTGTATTGCCTATATATGTATATGTGGCGAAAGCTAAAAACAGTTAATGTTCGTGACTGCATAGAAATTGTGCAGCCGACATTTCCAGTCAAGTTCAATGTATGCAAGACTGCTAGAGGTGAGAGCCGCATATCTAAACTTGATTTCCATATATATTCAATGCGGTTTGATCCTCGATAGTCAGTTTGCCGTCGTACTCTGATGATGATCATGGAAGGTCGAAACGCGTCAGTGCTTTGCGACTGGCGGTAGTTTAGCTATTACCTGTTCTGCGTTTTGACTAACGCAGCTATTATTGTTTCAGTACATTTCTTGCTTTGATATAGTTCGTCTCTCCATATCGGTATCCTTCATCAGTCTGATCATCTTCACAAGTCAAGTAAAAAGTATGCGAGACTATTAGAGGTGAGAGCCGCACATAATTTTGTATCCTATATATATATATATATATATATATATATATAATGTAAATCGATCCTCATAGTCAGTTTGTCGTCGTATTCTGATGATGATCACGAAGGCTGCAGTAACGGCCGGCAAAAAAGTGGACTGGCGGTAGTTTTTGCTGTTGTTCGGACGACTGGTTAAATACAATGGGATTGGTGTTTAATTCAAGCTCGCAAACTTGATTTAAATAATAGTTACCACCACCCGCGCAATCAATTAATGTTTAATTTATTAGGAGTGTAGATACGTTAACCAAAGTTTCTTCATGCTATGCTAATAAGGGTAGTCGGAAATGCGTTAGCGCGTTTTGTAAATATTTTGTCGTTGTTATTTGCTATTGGTTTAAATACGTGAATTTTGCTTTTTCCAGACCGTAAAGTTTATTAGAATAATTTGTATATCCACCTGGTCAATCATTAGTTGTGTATTGTTGTCTTGAAAAAAATTGAAAATGCTATAAACAATGGCAGTTTGTAACGTGCCGTGAAACGAATGAACAACAAACCCTCATCCAAGTGAAGGAGTGTATCTTCGAGATAAACGTTTATTAACATTTGTTTGACCCATTTTGTTGCTTGATTCGCTGTCGTTCAAGGTTTTGTGTCAAAATTAATGATGCGTGTCAAATTCGTGGTTAGTAGCAGAGTGATGGCACTTGGTGATTAGGCAGGAATGAACAAGATTTTGTTTGCCAAAATTCTTACAGTTAACTTGCCATTAAAAGAATCATTACATTTATTGCTGTTATGCACTTTTACCTGCATCGCCTTCCCCAACCCCCTCACCTCAACCTAGCACACACGCGAGAACGCAAAGAAAGCTGACAAATTTAACCAAATTCACACTCGACGGACAGATCAAAAATATATTACATTTACAACCTAGTATCATCGTGCATCAAATTATCTTACTAGGCCCGTTGATCTGCGCATAGCTATTAGTTGTCTGTTTTCCAGTTAACAACTGTACATTAGTTACTACACGCTGAGACATACTGAGGTTAACGTTAAAGAGAGTGGTAAATGTTTCAAGCATGTTTGATAGTATAAACAATAAAACTGAACGAACGCCTTTAATGAATAGACTGTTTAAATTTTATGTATTTTATATGGCATACGTAATGAACAATTTAGTTTAAATAGGATCAGAGCGATATACCAAAGCCAGTATGAACAAAATATATTATCTCATGTACACATGCATGTCGTACTTGCTTGCGACTTATAAGCAGTTCCCGACACTACGCTACAAACCAACAATTTATTTAAATACGGTTTGTTGCGAAGACCTAATATATATGCAAGTATAGGTTAGAATGAACTAATGTTTAGTTTAGGGGATAAACCAAGACAGAATGAATGGAGGGTATTCATGCACATTCGTTGTTAGCATACAGGCAACTCATCAGTAGGGAGTTGAGTTACGCTCTCTTTATCCACTATATATTTGGTAAAGAAGTGGATAATAGGACAGTGTCTTCTGTGGCGAATGTGGGGCCCGCAGTAGTGAGCTAACATAGTCTAAAGTCAGCCAACAATACGACCATTGCTAACTCACACTATATAATATATATATATATGGATTAAGGATACTATTGACTATGTATTATTGTGTTAGTAACCGATACCAAACTTATTGTATGGATTTCCTGGAGTAACAGGTGTTCAGAAATTGTGGTAATTCTCAATTTCGCTGAACTATAGCATAAATTTATATCAATCATATTGGTACCATGTTCCGACTAGGAAACCATAGTATTAGTACGAAGTACCTTTTCGGTACAATAATGTTGGTTTCGGTTACTAACGCAATAGCCATAGTTTTAGTACCCTTTATTGACTCGGTATATATATTATATTGTGTGAGTTAGCATTGAAGTCGTATTGTCGTTGACTTCAGATTATGTTAGCTTCACTATTAGAGGTTTACACATTCGTCTAGGAGATTGTACCGTCCTATTATTCCACATTCTTCTACCAAATATATAGTGGATAAAGGGCGTAATACCGGCTCCTACTGATGAGTTGCCTGTATGCAAGCAACGAATGTGCATGAGATTATACTATCCGTTCATGCTGCCTTTGGTTTATTCTTCTGGTCACAACTGAACTAATTTGTTACTAGGTTCGAAACAACAATTTATTTGTTAAAAAATGTTTTTATTCAAACATTAATAGGACAAACTTCATTTAAAATCATATCAATGTGACTTTAAAACGGATTTACTAAATCTGTAAAGGGCAACAGAAGCATAACTTTCGAGATACGTTTACTTTCACGAAAATTAAGCATGACACATTAACTGAACGCGGGACCTGTCCGCGGCAATTTCTGGCCAGTACTTGATGAGTTACAAATAGAGATTAAACCATTCTACTGGATGAATTGCCTTTTCCGCATTATACAATACTTAGTTTATACTGACAAATGTATGTACAAAGTGGGTTAGGTGTTTATATCAAGTTCACAACCTTGATTAATAGTATCTGAACGCGTGTTGTTCAATAAAAATCTTATAATCCGACTACAATTAAAATAAGTTATCATATTTGCATCATAATCATGACACAACACAATGGAAGACAGAATTTTTAGAATTTCTTGGTTGAGAAGAATTAATATATGTGCAATGATGCATTCAGTTTATTGTACTCATTAAATAGTTATTTCGTATACAGAACTGTTATCACCACCTGCGCAATCAAGGTGTGGTGTATTGCATAATATATATATATATATATATATATATATATATATACATGGCGAAAGATACAGAAAGTTAGTATTATTGACCGCATAGTAATTTTGCAACCGGCATTTACAGTCAAGTACAATTTTATGCCAGGCTACTATAGGTGAGAGCCTCATTTCTAATTTTGATTATATATATATATATATATATATATATATATATATATATATATATGCATTGCGGTTTGATCTTCGCTAGTCAGTTTCCCGTCATACTCTGAAGATAATCATGGAAAGTCGAAATGCTTCAGTTCGTGTAACTGACGGTAGTTTTTGTATTTTGTTCGATGATAAACCAAATACCATGTGATTTCTGTTTATTTTAAGCTGGCAAACTTTATTTAAAGAGTTGTACCTGTAGAATGCGCAAAAGATAACATGAACAACAAATTTTGTCTCATGAAGTTACTCGAGCCGTGCTTATAGACAGTTCATCCGTAGGAGCCGGTACAATGCACACTATATATGGTAAATTAAGAAGGGACTGTTCGACGAGGAAAGAAGGCCATATATTTTCGTGATGTTTCAAGATTAAATAAATAATAATGATTTCATACACTCAAGCATTCATTAATACGTTGGGTGATCCTTGGTTATATCTGAATAAGTTTTATTGGCATGATACATAAAAAATTTCAATCAACGCTTCTTAAATTAAAGTCTGTGTTCTTGATTTCACAACCGACCCCATTCTATTTGACCAACCGCGTAACATAGCAGAACTATCGTGAATCGCAAGCACCGAGACGTTTCTACCATTCATGATCGCAATCAGAACGCGAATGCACAAGGGAATCAGACCGCAATTCATGCAAATTATGATGAATAAGATACGCAGCTCTCCCTTCTAGTGGACTTGCATAGATTATACTTGACTGGAAAAGTTGGCTGCATAATATCTCTGAATTCATTTGCAACTGTTGTCACATTTATATGACCTTTATAATTAAGCAACTATTTTTGATTGCATTACTGCCAAATAAATTTATGGTTAAGAACATCGTTTTGCAAGTAAGTTAATGTATTTTTGTATTAGGTTTCACGAGCCTAGTAACAAATTAGTTCAAATATGACCAGAAGGATAAACCAAAGACAGCATAAACAGAAAGTATAATCTCGTGCACACTAATTCCGTATGTCTGCGTACTAATAATTTGCTTCATTTTAATATCATGCAAATTTTGTTTTTTTTAATTGTCCATCCTCATAACATAAAAACAACCATCTACTGGGTGAACATTAAATTTATAGTTAAAAACTTAGCACATTTGGTCCTGAGGTTATTGGAATTTTATATAGACTAGATCTACTGGGGGTTTTACGAACGTTATGACACTTCCCCTGTTTAAGTATTTCATTCATCTTCCAATATACCCATTCCACACAAAGAGAAATTTACAATAAAATAGAATACACAAAACAAATAACCAAGTAGTTTCACATTTTATAATCTTGAATATCATCAGATGTATGGAGTACGACACGGTACGTTGTCTGTAGCTTCAAAAACATCGGAGTAAATCTTAATTGTTTATTGCTAATCTATACCCTGCACAGGGGTCAATTGGTTTATTTACAACATGCGTACAAGTAAGATAAATAAATATCCAGGTTTTATCCTGCACAGCTACAATTTATTACTTCCAAGTCAGGATAAATTATGCTGTGCATGATAATACAATTTGAACACCGTTTGGTGAAAGTATATTTTTGCGAGGGGCATCTGAGCAAGAAATCCTGACTAAAATCAAAATATCAATGCTATTATACGTATTTAAGAATTCGTCAACAAACAATATACAATTACTTTCCTTAAATCCATTTGCGAGCTTGAAGTAAACACCAATCCCATTTTACTAAACCAGTCTTGAGACAACATAGCAAAACTACTGCCAGTCGGTATACACTGATGCGTTTTGACCTTCCATGATCATCATCAGAGTACAACGCCAAACTGACTTAGGCGAGGATCACCTGCTTTGTATATATATATATCGAATAAAAATTAGATATGCTGCTCTTACATCTAATATTCTGGCTTTGTTGTTCAAAGACTGGTTAAATAAAACAATATGCAAATTCAAATCCGCGAAAGAGCCGAAACAATCGTTTTTCTGCTCACCATACTTGCATGGCTTTCTACCTATCGAAACATTGATTAACGGATCTTTCAATCGAAATAAAAATTACTTAAATCAAAGTTGCGATTTTATTATAAATTCACAGCTCATGATATATATAAACTTGGCATAATAAAACAGAACACAAAATCAAACGACTGGTGGTAGTTTTTCTATGTTGTTCGACGGCTGGTTAAATACGATGGGATTAGTGTTTATTTAAAGCTCGCAAACTTGATTTAAAAAATTGTTACCACCACCCGCGCAAACAATTATTGTTTAAAAAAACAAGTAGTTTCACATTTTGATATTTTGAATATCATCAAATGAATGGAGTACGACACGGCATGTTGTCTGTAAGTTGGAATACATTGGATGATGTAGAAAAGACAATTCATACAGAAAAACTAAACAATTAATCATTTCGCAAGTGGTGATAGCAATTCTTTAAATCAAGTTTGCGAGCTTAAAGTAAACAACAATCACAATTTAGATAACCAGTCGTCGAACAACATAGCAAAACTACCGTCAGTCTCACGTACTGACGCGTTTCGACCGTCCATGATATTCATCAAAGTACGACGGTAAACTGAGTAGCGTGGACCAGACCGCAATGTTTATATATTTCAAACAAATATAGACGTGCAACTCTCACCTCTAGTAGACATGCTTACAATGTACTTGACTGGAAATGTCGGCGGGACATATGGTGATCTATCTGTATATCAGTCTGTCTATCGATCTTGCGATCAATCTGGCCATTAAAATCTATCTATCTATCTAACATTCTATTATTTTTTGCAACTAATGAACTTAAATGTTATTTATGCTTATAAACTTGATATAATGAATTGTGCAGATTTTTATGAGACATAAAGCAGTAATTAATTACAGGTGTGTAGATGAAATATTTTAAAATAAAGATAATTTATTTGAGATAATCACCAATCCAATTTTATTTAACCAATCTCAAGAACACCGTCAACATGTGCGACCGGATTAAGCTTCGGGTTGTCGTGAGACTGGTTATATAGGATAGTATTGGTATTTTTCTGAAGTCAGAAATTATTATATATATATATATATATATATATATTATATTACTGGAACTCTTATCTATAACCGTGGTTCCTTTCATAATGAACAATCGCAGCAAAACCTATTATAAAACCCGAAATTCCTTGATTAATGAAAAATTAACGACAAGAAAAAAGGAACTCTAAGAAAATTCTAATAAATCACTCAGAAAAAGAATCTTTCTGACAACCGGGCACAGAACCATGAACGTCGTGAAACAGTGTACGGAGCAATTTCTTTTGACTGGGTGAATGATTAATTATATATTACTTCCTGTGGATAATGTATTACGTATTGTGAACCTAGTTACAAGTAGGCTTAAATATGATCAGGTGAAAATACTAAAATCAGCATTAGCAAAAGTTGAAATATAATGTACATTTATTTAAACCAAATTTGCGAGCTTGAAGTAAATACCAATCCCCTTGTATTTAACCAGTCATCGAACAACATAACCAAACTACTTTTCGTTCGACGACTGGTGAAATACAATGTGATTGATGTTTACTTCAAACTCGCAAACTTGATTTAAAGAATTGTTGCCATCCCCGCGCAATCAATTATTGTTTAATCTAATGTACATGTTATTCAGGATTGCTGGTGACATTATTAAGGGCCGGCACTATGCTCAGAACTTACTTTTGTATACAGCAAAGACACGTTGGACAGTTGGAATGTGCAATCTTCTGAACGTACGTGTATTCAAGCAGTGATAGGGTTGACTTCATATGAAACCTTTAGAATTGCTACTCTAAAGCTAACTGTTTGATGGTTCCTCACTGGTCCTGTCTTTCTTCAGCTTTCAGCATATTCATTGTTTTCAGAACATGTTATATTACCAGGTTTTGCTGAATTGGGAAAAACGTGGTTCTGCACTATTATCGAAGGATATTAAACGTTTGGACAACTTATGAAAGATTGGACAATTGCGAACCCGTCAATCAGTAGAACAACCAAGCTGTGCGCCTGGAAATGCAAAAGAATCACGATTTTACCGTCCTACGAATGCTATGAATTGTCACGCAGTAGCCGATTGCGGTTACAAATCGAAAGATTACAACACTACGCAACATCATATGTCACGTTTAAAGCTAACTTACTAAATATTATATGTACCGAGCTGGTAAATTATACCAACATTACGATATCAAAAACTATTTTTTTAATTGACTATAAAACCCATTAGGAAAACCAACTAATTAATTAGTTTATTGTTGTTTTTACTTAACATCAATTATAAAATTTATCCTTGATTATATTTTGAGCATGGTGTGTCTGAAAACAAATTAGTTTGTCTAGGAACAGTGAGCAAAAAAAACGATAGGTTCTTTTCGTACATAATATTATTTTTACGTTGCTACGCATATCTATATTTGAACAAGAAATGAAACCATTGTACAATTCCATGTCCTATATTTGTGCAAATTCATAAAGATCCGAAGAAATAGAAGAAGCATTCAAATAAAGTATTATATGATGGGCTGAATACACAAAATATAATTTTTTTCGGCACCTGAATCGGACACGATCCCTGTAATTATACATGAATCAATAATGTGAAACGGTAAATTAGAGCATGCATCAGCGTTGGAAGTATCTTATGCAATCATTTTTTCTTGAGCTTCGTACAGCTGCGAGTCCCGATGATCTGCTTCCTATCTTATTTAATGACGGCGCGACATAAAATGTATGGCGTTGACTAATCTTTTTAGTACCTTATGGACTGAAGTGATTGTGCCAATTACAAGAAGCGAGACAATCGTTATCCCTATCTTCAGAAAAGGTAATCGTAATTCGTGAGATAAACATGTCTACAGCCGTATTTATGTTGTTTACTATAATTATCTTACGGCGTCTCAGAGCCGCGCGTGAATCAATTATGAGTTAACCCGTATTCCGACCAGGACAAGGTTGCATAAGTGATATATTTTACTTAGTAACGAATACAATAGCACAGCTACACTGTAGGCGCGTCAATGTTTAATGGAGGCATTAAACTCAGTGGACCAAAATGTTCTATTCAGTATTCTGCTGAAAAGTGGCATGCTCAAAAATTTTATAAATATAATGCTGTGTCTACACAAATATTTGTGGTCACGTTAGGTCCATACAAAATAATGGGACAACTTTGTTACTTGCACTAGTGCCAGTCAAATATGTTCATATTCCAATTTTTATTTCTAATAAATTCAACTATAAACTTTACTGGTCCATGTGTTCAGGATTCCGCTGTTGAAGTTCTCTCCGGCAGTAGATTAGTCGATCTCAAATATGTTGAAGATATTGTATTTTTGTTCGACAACTGTGCAAAAACCACCTAGAATAGATAAGCAATCGGCCTTCTATTTTGGTATGAAATTCGCATCTCCTAAATGTAAGAGACTTCCACAGTATCACTCGTCACTCAGTTCAAATCTACTGCTTAAAGGTGTGGATCTGCTTATAGTCGACAGATTAACATATCTTGCCATCTGCAACAACAACTCAAGCAATATGAGTGGCGAATTGATTTTGAAATTCGCTTGAGCTAGACCATTTTGCACTACCTTACATTTCTTGTGTATAATGCATCTCTAAGTGCAGTTTTCCAATACGATAATTAAACTTGATACTTTAGAGTCTAAAGCTTTAGGCGCTTAAAGGCTTTGGAGTACCATTGTTTGAGATGCATGGACAATATTGGCTACTAGCAACGAACAAGTATAAATATTTTTAGAGCGGCCAGTAGATGCTCCCTGTTAAACAAAATAATTAGGTTCCATCTACGTTGTTGTCTTGACAACGTTTTGCTAATGCTTTCAATTTGACTGCCCATTTAAACAAATTAATTTCACAAATAGAACCAGATTGGCCTAAGTAAAATGGTGGACAGATTTTGACGTGGCAGTTAACTAATATCCAATTGAGTAATGTAGAACCTGCTCATCCATTATTATGTAGTCTATCTAGCATCGAACAGATCTCGGTGATGATCATTTTGCAGATTTATAGTAGGTCCACATTAACTTTCTTTTCCCAGTTGGACAGAATTAAATTTAAGCTTGATTACATATATAAGACGCGATGGAATAAAAACGTCAAAGCTGTGGAGCTGATGTCGCCTCGCCTCGCCTTAAGGCCTATTTGGGCATATTGGTTTGTGAATAATTATATGCAAATTTAATTGAAATAATGCCTTTATATGCATAAATGTAAAATATTTAGCGGCCCATTTTAGCCCATATTATTAGACTAAATTTAAAGTGGCTTTTGAGCATAGTGCCAATTTCACCTGATGAATCGCCAGGATAACCGAGACAAATTCGAATAGTCTATTGCACGTTTTAAAAATGTTGACTTTTGAATCATCCAACACTTGTGTATAAAACGAATTGTCGCTGATTTCGCCATGCTTAATAAATAAATGGTTGCTAGTTATACTCAAGTAAGAATACAACAATTTTTGTTAACAACACCAATCCCATAGTATTTAACCAGTCACACGACAAAGCAAATCTACCTCCAGTCAAGTGCAATGTTTGCGAAACAACTTGAGGTGAGAGACCATCTCATATTCTATATATATATATATATATATATATATATATATATATATATATATATATATTGCGATTTGATCCTCGCTAGTCAGTTTTCCGTCGTACTATGATGATGATCATGAAAGGTCGAAATGCGTTCGTGCGTGCGACTGGAGAGGGTTTTGTTATGTTGTTCGACGACTGGTTAAATATTAGGGGATTGGTATTTACTACAAGCTTGCAGATGCGATTTAAAGAATTTTTACCACCACCCGCACAATCATTTATTGTTTAAAAACAAAACTACCGTCAGTCACACGTACTAACGCGTTTCGACCTTCTTTGATTGTCATTGGCGCACGACACCAAATTGACTAGCTAGGATAATACAACAATGCAAAGTAACAAATGCGACCCCCACACCTTGTAGTCTTAAATGTATAGTTCTTGACCAGAAATTACAGCAGCACGACATACATGCATATAAGTTTGTCAACGTTCTACCTCTTTCGCTACGTGTATATAAGTTATACAATTCTTTAAATCAAGTTTGCGAGATTGCTATGAACACAAATACCTGTAGTTAATCATTCCTACAACAAAGTAAAAGTTCTGTTAGTCACGCGACATTTTACACTCAGCCGTTATTTCCGGTCAAGACCAATTTATGCAAGGCTAGTAGATTTGGAAGCTACATATCTAGTTCGGCTTTGGTAATTCATGCAATGCGGTTTTATCCTCATTAGTTAGTTTTCCGTCGCGCTTTGATAATGATCCTAGAAGGACAAAACGTGTCAATACGCGTGACTGAGGGTATTTTTTCTTTGCTGTGCGACGATTTAATTTGCAGCAGTCCATTGCAACAACGTTTATTTACAAATTCGCCGATAATAATTTGTCAGTGTCCGGCTAGGTAAATATTTTATGACTAACCATTTTTGTTTTGTCCAAAATTTCCCTTGTATTCACTCCCTATGAAGGCAATCTGATTATCTCTCACAACTTATCAAATTTCTTTACCTCGTTAATCTGCGCCCTATGCGAGAGGCACACCAACATAAAATCAGTGGCGCTATTAACCACACTAGTCCATTCACATAAAATAAAAGCTCATAAAATTTACCTAGCATGTTATTGACGTTCAACGAACATGAATGCTTCAGACATTTATGCGTGTGACATTTAAAGTCGATTCATTTGAGTCCTCGTCTGAAATAAATGTGCATGAGAATTTAATAATGGGCGACGCGTGGTATGTCAATATAGTAGGCCCCGAAATTTATAGTTCATAATATTACAATCACATACAAAAATAAACGTCTATATTTATGTGTTCGTGTGCATTTTGTGTATTGCATACTCTACAAATGTAGGCGAATACAATTCGCACAATGTGTAATTACTTCGACAAGCACAGGTTGTAAAACGTAGCGTTACCAGATGTCCGCATGAGATAAACGGAAATAATTAATATAGCCTCCACGTGTAACGGTTAGGTCTCAACAGAAATGATGATAATGTACAAAATATATAGTAATGCATTAAATTTGGAAATAATTTCAGAATGAGAAAAAGAGCATGAACAAATAGGAGAAATTTGTCCTATGATTTCTCTATATGTGCTTCAATTATTTTTTTGCATGTTCTACATGAGCGTTCTTCACAATATTTAATCTTCCCGTGACGCAGATGTTGGAGAACATGGCTTTTACATAATTAAGCATTCCTTCAGTAATAGCTAGAAATGCTGTGGGCATTAATGGGACCACCGTTCATTTGATTCAAAGATTGGACGAATGAACAGTCAATGATTGCTTGTAGGATGGTTGTTTAATTGTACAACTTACAAATATGTGACTAAAAA
>JAQBSW010008023.1:0-36770 GCA_029291075.1 Eudiplozoon nipponicum
GATGACACACCAAATGACGTTACGCAAAAGGAGTGGTCTAAACTGCGCAAAAGTAGTGGTCCAAATTGCGCAAAACAAAGGCTAGCACAACGAAGAGGAGATTGGTTACGACAAATGTACAGTGGGATTGGATGAACGAATATACTAACGAATCCAGAACAATGGCTGTAGATACTGGTAGAAATAAGATTTATTAATAAATGTTATTCCATGGAGTACGTTGTTTTGTTCTTACATTTTAAAAAATGGTGAAATTAGAAACTATCAATTTATTGAAATACCGTGGTCACCCTATTCCACGTACAACAATTAATGCATATATATCCTATTCGTGTAGATATGGTGAATGTGTGGAACGTGTGATGTATTATAAAAATTGTCTATGTGAGGAAACAATCCCAACTTACGTGATTAAGCGTTGGAAAAGTACCAATCAGCATCAATCAGAGAATATTCATCGGCGCATTCTTGAAAATGTCATGGAAGAAGAAGAAGCAAAAGCGGATAGCTACAAACTTAAATGTCTATCTATAGAGTCCAAACTGCAGATGTTAGAAGATGAAATTCGAATTAATTTTTTAAAAGAGATAGCATGGATTACAGAAGGTGCGAGGAAGAGAGAGATTAAAAAACTAGCGCGGAATGCAGTGCAATGTTCTAAGCTCAAAATTTTCGTGAGAATCCAGGAAAATTTATTTTTAATTACACCGACATAAATCTAACGAAACATCAAAATGAAGTTTTTTCTCTTGGACCGAAATACTGCATTAAAAAAACTAGAGTAAACGAACGTGAAGAAATGCATATGCAGGCATCAATGGAATGCTTCTTTGAAGATGCCACAAAACACAAATCAAATAAAAAAACGACATCTCGCTCTTTAAATTGGACCTCCGTAGTGCGTATGGCTAATATATGCGCACATTCAAAGGCAATAAACTGGTCACCAAAAGGCATCTAGAAGAACTGAATGAGCTACAACGAAAAAAACAAATCAGACTCATGAAGCCAGACAAAGGGACAGGCGTTGTGTTAATGAACTATACGGACTATAGTCAGGCGATGTTACAAATTCTGAATGACAAATCAAAATTGAAACGCAAAGAGGTACAACGCGACACTACGGCAAAATTATAAAATTCCATAACGAAGATTCTAAACCAAATTTTTTCGAAGGTCGAGGCTAAACAAGAAATCGACATAGAGCACAAAAATGCTTTTATTACAGAATGCAAGCATACCAAGCCCGTAGGTTCAACGCAACCGATATTATATGGGTTGCCCAAGGTTTACAAAATGACCAACAGGCCCATTTTATCTATGATAAATTCCCCACAGCACAAGGCAGCCAGACTATTATGCCGGATTATAAAGCTTATCATGAAAGGAAGAATAGACCACGTTGTACAGGATAGCTTTCAATTTGTAGAAAAAAATCGCGACCTAAATTTGAAAGAGAGGAAAATGGTGTCCCTCGATATAAGATGCCGACAAACTACTCGGCAGGTTACCTTATCTTGTCTTTAAATCAAGTTTGCGAGCTTGAAGTAAACACCAATCCCATTGTATTTAACCAGTCGCCGAACAACATTACAAAACTACCGCCAGCTGCAACGCACTGACGCGTTTCGACTTTCCTTGATCATCATCAGAGTACGACAGCAATTTAACTATCGAGGATAAAACCGCATTGAATATATATGGAAATCAAATTTAGATATGCGGCTCTCACCTCTAGCAGTCTCGCACACATTAAACTTGACCGGAAATGTCGGCTGCACAATTTCTATGCAGTCACGAACATTAACTGTTTGTAGCTTTCGCCACATATAAATATAAAGGCAATACAATTTAACAATAATTGTTTGCGCGGGTGGTGGTAACAATTCTTTAAATCAAGTTTGCGAGCTTGAAGTAAACACCAATCCCGTTGTATTTAACGAGTCGTCGAACAACATAACAATACTACCGCCAGCCGCAACGCACTGACGCGTTTCGACCTTCCTTGATCATCATCAGAGTACGACGGCAAACTGACTATCGAGGATCAAACCGCATTGAATATATATGGAAATCAAATTTGATTTAAAGGTTACCTTATCGTCGATCTTTTATTCAAAGCAGATTTAACTATATTTCATAGATTTTTAATTAAAACGGAACTAACCAAAGTAGCTTGTACGACTATTTTAATTAAATAAATTACAATCAGACTAGTTATCAAATGACCAACCAATGATTAAGGATTCACAAAATGAATTCGCCATTTATTCACAATAAGCATACTCTCATTAATTCATTGGATTTTACTTTATTTAGTACTAATAGCAATATTCAAAGCCAATGCATATTGTTTGGAATATATATATATATATATATATATATATATATATATATATATATATATATATATATATCAAAATACATGTTGACTATTAATGGCAGGAATTTATTATGTATTTTATGCTAGTTTAAACAACAAATTGTATAAGGTAGCAGAGGCAAATTATTCGGTAGTTCAGTTTCGTCCTTTTTGATATTACGTTAAGTAATTTCCTATATTTTCCGTAGGACATTTGATTCGGAGCTTGGAACTATTTGGCATACCTAAATACCTGAAGATCTAACTAGATCTCACGATCTTTCACAAGGCAACAGCCACCATCTCATTTTCGGAAGTTACATTTAATTTGAGTCTAATAAGAGAATATTGATTATACAAGATATCGGTATAGAATAAAAACGTATTTCAGGTTGCAATGGCAATTCAACAGAAAGCGATTTCGTACTTATTTGGAATTAATAAATTACTGTTCATAATTTCGCGCAAAGAGGGTTTGAACCAGACACGTTTTCTTAGGTGTTCGAGACTCTTACAATTGTGTAACCATTGCCTCACGCTACACGTAATATGTTATAAACCAGATCATGTTTCAGTTAGACTTTCCTTCGGGAGAGTACTTGGAGAGTTCCCAATAGGAAACAAATCGACCTATTGGATGAATTGCATTTGTTAACCGATGCAATATTTAGTTTGTATCAGCTACGTGCACATGATCAAAATTCTGCCTTTAGACTTCAATTCGGTATAATTTCCTGATCTATCATGGTGTCTGTTGCATAATGGAAAATGATAGTTGACTAGATAAAACTTGATATATTGATATATTCCAAATAGATTTATTTTGAAAGAAAGGCGAAACAAAAAGTAACATGATATATTACATGAAAACGCACGTTAAATGCAGCACGGTTGGCACAGTCGACCAATTCACAAACTGAAGACAATGTACCCCAGTTAGAGCCCCGTCTTTGGCAAATTCTAGAGAGTACTTGGCGAATATAGCCTAATGACAGATCAGTGGTGGCTAGTAAGATCTTCAAGTATTAAGAGATTCCAAATACGTTCTACAAGAAAGAAAGACCAGTAAAAACAGGGTTTTATGAATTCAAATTGTGTGTAGTGTGCGGCAGAAGTTTCGCATCGGACAGAACCCTGGCCTCTGAAGCAAATTTAATTTATATAAATTAGTTTTTATGTTTTTATTTTCTCATGGATGTATGACATTGAGGTAACTGTTACTGACGGATTTATTTTGCTTATCGTCATGATGATAATATTTTTGTTGTTGATGTTGATGATGATAGTGATGATTATGATGAAATTCATCTTTTCGTTGAACGCGTAAATGTTGTTATATTGTGTTTTCAGTTTTATTACAGTTATAATATTAACTGCAATTTTCGCATAGTGAAAAATGCTACCCTCCTTATGTTCATGTTATATTTTCTTTGCTTTTTTTAATTCAGGTTGTGATACAGTCCACTTCCTAGATGACAGGGATCTCGAAACTATTGAATAATAAACCAACTTCATAGAGAAGCATTTATTCAAATAATGTTTCAATTTACAATAATTACTTTAAACTTAAGAATTATACATAGCAGATACTTAACTCAGCCTAAAATGAAAGCGTTTTCATGATTGTTTTAAAACGATTAGATGTGATTTTGACATTTTTCATGTTGCATGTCTTCCGTTTGACATTTGCTTCACCTTAAACTAGCTGGGTGGTGCAAGTATGTATTATTTGTTGCGAACCTAGTAACAGATTAGTTCAGTTGTAATCAGAAGGATAAACCAAAGATAGCATGAACGGAAAATATAATCTCATGCACATTCGTTTCGTGCTTACTGGCGACTAATCAGTATATATACTATACAGAGTGCGTTGACGAGACTTTATATAGTGTTAGCTTCACTAGTGCACGTTTACACATTCGTGTTGGAAATTGCACCGTCTTATTATCATAAATTCCTAACCCAAATATTTAGTGGTTAAAGGGCGTAATACCGGCTCCTACTGATGAGTCGCCAATGAGCACGAAACAAATGTGCATGAGATTATACTTTCTGTCCATGCTGTCTTTGGTGTATCCTTCTGATCACAACTGATCTAATTTTTTACTAGGTTCGCAACACCTAATACATACTTGCATATATATTAGTTCTCCACAACAAACAGTATTTAACTGTGTGGTGGTTGTAATTGGTTTTTCCCCACGCTATTTATTTATTCTTTCTTTAAGCAAAGGGTTTCTTATGCTGTGCAATTATTTCTTTTTTACAAGAAGTGGACTAAATTTTGAAATATATATTTCATCTATATACGCCTTAAATAAAGGCATGTATTCAATCATTCGCTGAAAATAAATGTCACTTTTATTTCCATCAACAGTGTTGTTGAAATTTCAAATCAATTGGCTAAATTAGACTTTCAATATTTTTATTGGTATACTTGGCAAACGGAGACATTTTTCCGGTTTCCAATATTATATGTTTACCTGTCTTCATCCTACATATAAACAGAAACAAATTTCAATATCAGTTTCCTGCATTGTAGACTAAAATGAAGCCTGGAACCGTGTAAACGAAAATCTCTTAACGAGACGAATCAGGAATCAGCAAGGCAAACTGGTTTTCCACACTGCATATTATGAAAGATTATACTTACCTGTACTTATTGGTGACAGCAACCAGTTTTAATAAATTGAGCCTCATAAAAGTCATTTATTAATGGAAGAATTCCATCTATTTAACGTCGGCAAGTTTCATTTTGAATTTTCTAAATCTACCGGCTAGGGTCGGCTGGTTGGCAAATCGTAAATAAAGATGTAACCAGTCTATTGTATGAATTGCCATTCCACACCATACGATACTTAGCTTATACTGACAAACTACTATGCAAAATAGGCAAAGTATATATAACAAGATCAGAATATTACGCTGATTCTATGGTACTTCAGGCAACAGAAACTGAAGTGTTCACGAATCATATGGTGAATATGGAAGAAACTTCACTACAAATCTGTTAAACGAACCAACTAATTGATTCAACTTGTTACAACACTAGTGAATAAATAGTAGAAATTTTATTGAAGAAGAGTTTTAAAATATATATATTACATGGTAAGAAAATTTGAACAAAGTTTTGCAGAGGTATCTAGCTCTAATTAAAATCAGTTTATTACATGCATGTAGACATGCAAACTCCCAAAGGCATTAAATTAAATTGAAGATATTTCAAAGTGTCTTAAGCTGAAATATAAGCGCATTGCATGCTTTTCTATCACGGCCTTCAGATTAAACGTATTGGAAAAACAATCCAGGCAACCAAAATAATTGAAATAATTTGACCGATATTTTTTCACGCTTCTTGTGGAAATCAAAGAATGTGATTTCCTGTCTTCGTCGGAACCACTATAAAAATCGCGTTGTTTTTCTCCACAAATAGTCGAATGGATATAAAACTGGAAAAATTGGAAAACATATATAATCAACTTAATTATATACATATATAATAGATAGATATTCGTCAATAAATAACAATAAAGACACACTCATATATTTGGATTAAGAACAAAATATAAAAAGAAAGATATATAGATAGATAGATGGATTTAAAACTAAAAATTTATATAGAAATATATAGATAGATAGATGTATAGATAGATATACAGTCAGTCAGTAAGTCAGACAGACAGACAAAGATAGACAGATAGATAGATAGATAGATAGATGGATAGATAGATAGATAGATAGATAGATAGATAGATAGATAGATAGATAGATAGATAGATAGATAGATAGATAGATAGATAGATAGATAGATAGATAGATAGATAGATAGATAGATAGATAGATAGATAGATAGATAGATAGATAGATAGATAGATAGATAGATAGATAGATAGATAGATAGCTGACGTACGCGCAATTTCCTAATATATACGAAACTGGTCTAATTGATGAATTTCCTTGTCTACATTATACAATGCCTAATTTATACTGACAATTGTGTGTATTTATTATGAATGGTAATTAGATTTAGCGTGCGACACGATGGCTCAGTGGTTAGAGCAGCAGATTCTAATGCAGATATGCCAAGGTCCGAGCCCTGTCCGCTGAAAATTCTGAACGGTACGTGGTGAATTCCCATTGAAAACGAATCCGATCTACTGGATGAATTTCTTTTTCTACACTATACAATTCTTAGCCTATTCTGACAAATGCATGTTCGCAACCTTGATTATAATAAATGTTATCACCGCCCGCGCAACCAATGTTCGTTGAATTATATAAATGTTCATTTCAATACCACTTTCCCATGTAGGGTGTTGTCTGTTCAGTAATGGCAGGTTGTGGATGGTTATTTGGAAATTTGTCTCTAAATATACGCCATATGAGCTCCATCTAAAATAAAGAAACTAACCGAGTTACATTAGTTTTTATATCGCTAAACGTTGTGTGTAGTGTGCGGCAGGGTGGCTCAGTGGTTAGACCACCAGATTCAGAAGCATATATGCTTAGGTTTGATCCCAGTCCGCGGCAAATTCTGACCAACACGTGATGAGTTTCCAATAAGGACGCAATCGGTCTACTGCATGGATTGCCTTTTCTTCACTATATAATGCTTAGATTATACTGAGAATCGTGTGCATATAAAGGGACGAGTGTTTGCATAAAGTTTGCGACCTTGATTTAAAGATTTGTTATCATGTTTCTCGCAACTAGATTAAGCGTATCTAATTTCTATTAGTTTGTGGTTTTCTACGGACTAGTAAGTATGATATTCAAGTTTGTAGTTGGCGAAAGTGCTTCGTCTTGTTTCCAATGTGAGTAGAAATTGGTTCTATGAAGTAGGGAGTATTGAAATTGTTTGTGATAGCGAATGAAGTCTACTGGGTAATGGGCTGACTCTACTTGAGATGGTTTTGTCACTTTGGATATTAGCCTCTTCAAAGTAAAGCTTATTTCGTAGGAATTCAAGGTGATAATTATGGGCCTGTTCATTTTCAGGGTTTAAACTTACTGTTACAGGCTTTTTAATCCAGATTTTTCCTATAGTCTGAACATGTATCTTAGCTGATAGTCAGGCTGTAAAGTGTTGATGAAAAGTGGCAGTTTGTCTTCTGTGAAGGCATACGGGAGATTTTTATTGAAAGAATGATTTTCTTGTTTATTCTTGTCTGAAACATGCTCATTAATTAAGGATAAATGGATTCTGTGGGCTTTCAGCCTATACTGCAATGTGGTTTATTTAATATTCCCTCTAATGTGGACTACAATTAACGAATTTTTTATCATCAATCCTTGAATTCTAGAGAGTTCTATCTATAAAGATTCGAAATACGATGATGTAAAATGTAATATAACCCGACTAAATGTATGAAATTCTTATTTATCATTTGGTTTACAACAATTTTATTGACACACGTGAGATTTATGATTTGATTAACCGGATTTGGATTCAGAGTATATAACACCAAAAGTGGAGGTGAAGAAAATTTCAAGAAACATTCGATTCTAACTAGGCGAACTTTGCAGGCGACAGGTCAACCTATATAAATTTAACCAACGCTAAGTGGCGTAATTTTATCGGAGGTCTATTTTAAAGATATTTAAAATTAAAGAAATTGTATTTTCTATTAAATGTAGAAACGTAGAGCATGGGGTTTCATCAATGCTTTTTCATTATCGTTAGGCAAGCGAATTTAAATTTGATAACTATCAAAAGAAAAGTTTATAGGTTCCGCAAATGCTTATTTGTTTATCATTTTGGTCATATTTGAACTAATATATCACTAGATACGCAACATCTAATACACAATTGCATATATATTATTTCTCAGCCAAAACCACTATCTATCTTTTATATATTAAATCGATTAATGTCATGATTACCGCGAAATGTGATAACTGTTATCGTTCAAATCCAGAGTGTATGGGTTTTAAGGAATAAAGTGAATTCAGAAATGTTTGTAATTCTCAATTTTGGTGAAATTTAGCATACTTTGAAATCCATTGATTTGGTATCACGTACCAGCATATAAAGTAAGCTTCACTACAGCGGGTTTACACATTTGTATTGAAGATTGTACCGTCCTGTTTTCCCACATTCCTCAGCCAAATATATAGTGTGTAAAGTGGGTTTTACCGGCTACTAATGAGTCGCCAGTAAGCACGAAACGAATGTGCAAGGGATTATACGTTCTGTTCATGCTGTATTGAGTTTATTCTTCGGGTCATATTTTAATTAATTTGTTTCCCGTTACGCAATAACTAATAAAATATTTTATACATATTAGTTCTCCGCCACAAATGATATCAAAAGACTATTGTTTTGTGTAGATGAATAAGAGATAAAGCCACGAGTTTAATTAATAGAGGATAGAAATTTGATTGTTTTAAGTTGTCGTTGTATTATTAACTTGAGGATGTGCATCAGTCGATAGAAGCTTACGCTTTCCAGTTATATCTGACTTCAGAATTTAATGGGGCGTATCCTGGAACCAAACATTTCCTGATGGGTCGGAAAAGTTTTTAAAAATAAAGGCCGTTTATTTTTGGTTTGAGTAAGAATAAGATTAATCTTTCATTTTGTTCGGAGTATAATCCGTGTTCAATTTGTTAGATTAAGTAAGTTGTAATGATTATAATAAGATGTTTTTTAGAATTACTGCTAGGAATTGGTCCATTGTTATGTGATTTCAAATTTTCCCAAATTTGAGACATGTAGACTCAATGTGATTATTCATTGTGCCATTTGCATATTTGAGAATTTGGATACGTTTGAATGTATTATTTGTGAGAGAAATACAATATTAACGAATAAGGCGCAGTAGTGCAAATAGACAGATTGAAAATCTTGTTCCAACGTCATTTTCAGACAATCAGCTAATTGAAGGCTTAAAGAAGAAGGGACAAGTGAGACAGATTGACTGTTTGGATAAATTGGCGTATAATAGTTCAGATGCTAAGCTGACTGTGTGACGAACTGTTTGATTAAATTCATGCAAAATTTAAGTTTTATTTAAGCACCCACCATTTAAATACTTACTTCTTAACTTTTGTACGTGTATCATTATTTCCTTGTTAAGTGATCAAACAAAGAAATGATTTCGTTACATATTTGATAGCTAATGTGTTAATGCAAATTTGTACTTTATTTTGACCACCCATGATATAAGCGGTAAAAATGGTAGCTTGATTTTAATATTTAAACTTTGTACTATGGATATATGGTGCGTGTGTGAATTTGTGTTCGTGTTTGTGTATTTGTGTAGTTTTATTAAATGATTTCTCTATTGATTGTTGATATAAATTTTCAGAGAAAGAAAGAAAGACTGCGGTAGACATATGTGAATGTATTGTGTTAATTTGGACTTACACACTAACATTTTAATTATTTCATTATTGGTTCTTAAATAATTGGCTAACGAATTTTTAAATGAGGCAACGTAGTCACTTTCTCTGTTTGAGTTGTGCGTTTTATTTACTATTTTAACAATTTTATAAGTAGAATTGGGGGCTTCAGTAATTGTTGTGAAACTAACCAGGATATAACAGGAGGATTTGATAATAAAATGACTTAATTCATTGATGTGGAAGAGTTAGATGATTCTTTGAGTATTTAAATATAGTTAGGAAGAAACTCATGATTCTCATTTTCTGCTCTTCCTAATATTTCAGAAAATGTTCTTCTCATGCTTTGATAAGCAATGATCACACCGTATATCTTTAACGAAGTTATAGTGAATGAGATACGCGTTTTTCTTATACAGTCATAACTGCGAATTTAGATCTCCAATCCGCTGGTTTCCAACGAAATATATGCTAATATGGAAAAATTAACCAGATCCACTTTTCCCATGGACTTCCTTGAATTTTCTTCTATTCAATTATTTTATAGATATTAAGGTGTTATTAATTTACCAAGAAAGCGATTAATGGTATCCAAAAAGAGAAGAAGCTTGCCTACCCATTCTGCAATTCGAGCCATCCATCTGAGTTATCTCGGTAGCCTGGCCAGAAATATTTGAAACTAGCATAATCAAACAATGCCCAAACTAGCAATATCTATGTTCCTTAACAAGGTGTTATGCTGATTGAAAATAAAATAGTGGCCCTATAGAACTAGACGGCTCGTCATTTATGCTCTTGCTTATTGATTTCTGATGCCCAGTTGGCAGTGACCTAGACAAATCAAAGCAGTTTCATAGCTTATAATGCAATCATGGCAGCTAAAGTGAGTTAAATTCGAAGTTTCTAAAGCATAAAGGTAATCACATTATGCTTGATGTGAAAACCTTGTGCAATGCCAGAATGGTTTTCATAACTTGCCAAAAACAGGTATTGCAAGAATAATACGTTTGAAAATCTGGCCAGAAACCGATTCGTCATGCGCCACCAGAGGTCCGTGTTAATCGAAAGAATGTTCGAATTTCATTAGGGCACCATTTAACATTATCTGAGATATGGATTCACATTGGCGTTGCGTTTCAGGTGATACTGGGTGGATACTTCTTGAGCACAAATAATAAACCCTCTTGGGCTGGTTTACTATTTAACATCATCTGGTTAACGTAGTCAGCGTTTTCGATATCAGCATGTCAGTCACAACCATCATTTTCCACTCCGGAGTGAGGTGCGGAGATCTCATCATCTAGAACAAAATTAAAATGGTGGGAGCATTGACGCATTCTTGTCGAATTTCAAAGCAATTTTTAAAATTTTCAGAAAATTCTTAATGGTTCGACTAAATGCCGATTGTTAATTGTGAAAGGCTTGTTTCAATCAACAAATTTGGCTGGGACATCAACAATAATTATTCTGTCACTCAACATAACGTTGACCCATCTTGCCTTTCATGCTATTCTGCTTGTTGATAATAATTTGCACATCATTCACATGGAATAGTTTCTACAACCGCCTTCGCCATGGTTTGAACAATAATACACATACACAGAAAAGCTGCCAGTATTTCAAGACATTCCATTCTGCTCAGGCACTTCATCCAAATACGGGAGTTTAGCGGTGAATGCTTTTCATGGTCATCTTCATAGCCAAAACATTTAAATGGTTGACCTCTTGAAGCGTTACAATCATCCCTTAAAATAAACAATATTTTCACAATGTTTAAGAATGCCTTGTTAAGCACAGTTTTGATTTACAATCCAAACATAGTCATATTGCCCCTTATGGATTAGCTAATGTTAGATAGTTTATTTTTAAATAGAATTGTAACATTCACAAACAGTATTGACACTAAAGATATTTCACAACACTTTCTATAAACATCGAATATTTATTTAAACAAGACACGGTTAATAATTATTTTTTTAAATTTGTTATTACGTAGCTAGTAAGGAAATGTATAACTTCATGGAAACATGTCTTATGTGAGTTGGCTTTGAAGTCGCATAGGTGAATGCGTAATATAAAGTTAACTCTATTACTACTTAAATAGGCATGTGTATATAAGATTGTAATGTCTAACTGTTCCACAAAATATATAAAGAATTTGAGGCGAAGTGTCGGATTCTACTCATAAGTTGCCGTTAAATACTAATCGCATGTGTATATGAGATTGAACCTTTTCTTCATGCTAAATTTGTTATATCATTTCGGTCCCATTTGTACTAATCTGTTACTAGTTGCACAGTACCTAATACTAAATTGCATATAAATTTATTCTTCGCCACCAATAATATGTAACCCTAGTCAATAATTTCAGTATCAAACTCACAAAAAATTTTTAGCTGGAAGGCCGAAACGTGTCAGTACGTATAACTGACGACAAATTTAATATGTTGTGCGATTAATTAGGTAAAATTGGACCGGTGTTTTTTCAAGTTCGCTTTATTAAACACTGGGCCTACGAATTTCTCTATGGATGTTACAATCATGAAATTCATTCCAGATTTTATTTCAGTTGATACTCTAATTAGCCTAGTTAATCTATTGCGATTACATGTCGCAATAAGCGTGCAGCCTTTCAAGACTACGTTATTGCTTTGCCTTTTCTACACTATACAATTCTTAGTTTATACTGACATATGTAAGTAATTAATGGGTCAGGTGTTTATATCAAGATCGCAACCTTGATTATAATAATACGTTATTGCTTGTCTCCTGTCAGAGCCTGTCTATATTCGATCTCTAATTATGTCCATATTTTAATTGTATATCCTAGTCTACGTATATTGATTGGATACACGCATTCCCCATTATAAAAATCTTTGAATCTTAAACAGATATGAATATGAGATTATACATAATCCTTTTGTAGAATTTGAACTATTTTTTACTAGGCGCGCAACACATAATAAATAATTAGAAGACATTACTTTATATTATAACTTTAGGATAAATAAAAGGTGTGATCTATGACAGAATGTGTAACAGGATGTCATTGGAATTCTGTTGGAAGCGTAGATAATTTCATCCGCAATATGCTTCATTTTATAGTATTTCTGTTGTTATTTGGCCTTTGTATGCGAGTTTTTCACTCCGATTTATGTATTACTTGTACTTAATGCCGACGTTATTTACCAACTATAAACTGAAGTCGATCGCCCATCTACCCTGGCGTATGCTTACCTATAAAGCGTTGAACACATTTATCGCTGTTTTGTTTGCCTTTGTAAATCGAATGCCTACGCCATACGGAATTGGCTGCTTCCGAGTTGGTATGTTAATTTACTCAAAATTTGAAAGCTCTACGACCTTAACGTCGTTCGTTCTAATTCAATATTGTTTTTGCGTGCTAAATATGATCCTCCACTTTAAAGTAATTTGATTTGTTTTACATCATCATAATCAACAATGCAACAGCATTTGGAATCATATGCCTTACTTCCGTATTTTGTTCATTGTTAAGCGTGTATTATAGGACTCGCTCACCTACCCGGTTAGGGTTGGCGTGTACATAGTAGTTCTTGTCTGCGCGAGATGACATAGAAGCGATCTTAGTTGCGACCTTGTTGCAGATTTATGGCAGAATAATGATTAAATATTTTTCCTAGTGGCGCGGATTAAACTGCGATGTTTGGTCGTGTTTATGGCACGGTACAATGAAACACGCAAGCAAGTTGTGTTGTCGATTTCGCAATGCCTTAATGCTTGCAGTGATATCGATGCAATGCAGTTGTCTTTGTTGCCTCATTTCTATGTGCTACCTAGGTAAATATCCATTTAAGCTACGTCTTGCTTTTCATAAATCGCTCTCCGTTATTTAAAAAAAATTTAAATTATTAATTTAATCATTTTCATTTCTTTTTATTACTATCTTATATAATTATTAGTTTTGTTTTTAGTTTCATATGGTTAAATGACATAGACGCATCTATTACTGACGGTTTTTATTTTGTCGTTCGTGATAATGGTAATATTGTTGTTGTTTTTTTTGTTATTGTTGATGGTGATAAGAATGATGATGATGATGATAATAATGATGATGATGAAGATGATAATGATGATGATAATGATAATGATAATGATGATGAAGATGATGAGGATAATGATGATGATGATGATAATGGTGATGATGATGAAGAAGAAGAAGAAGATGATGATGATGATGATGATGATTATTATGATGATGAAGATAATGATGATGATGATTATGATTATGATGATGATGATGATGATGATGATTATGATTATGATGATGATGATGATGCTCATGATGCTGATGCTGCTGCTGCTGATGATGATGATGATAATAATAATAATAATAATAATAATAATGATGATGATGATGATGATGATGATGATGATGATGATGATGATGATGATGATGATGATGATGATGATGATGATGATGATGATGATGATGATGATGATGATGATGATGATGATGATGATGATGATGACGACATCAATGATGACGATGATGATGATGATGATGATGATGATGATGATGATGACGATGATGACGATGATGATGATGATGATGATGATGATGATGATGATGATGATGATGATGATGAAATTAATATTTTCTTTTAACGCGTAAATCTTGTTGAATTTTCTTATAATAATTACTACAATTTTCGCATAGTGAGAAATGCTACCCTCCTTATGTTCATGTTATATTTTCTTTGCATTTTAATTTCAGGTTGTGATGCAATCCACTTCCATAGTAACACTGATCTCGAAACTATTAAATAATAAATCAACTTGAAACAGAACCATGTATTGAAATAAAGTTTTAATTTACCAAAATTATTTTAAATTTCTGAATTATACTTTGGAGATATTCAACTCAGCTCAACTTTTGACTACCTATTGTTGAAAATGCAAGCGTTTTCATAATTGTTTTAAAACGATTCCATTTGATTTTGACATTTTCATGTTGCACGTCTTACGTTTGAAGTTTGCTTGACCTTAAGCTAACTGGGTATAGGTTGTAATTGGTTATTCTCCATGCTATTTATTTATTCTTTAAAAGAAAGGTTTTCTATGCTGTGCAATTATTTTTTTTCTTACCAGTATAGGATTAATTTTTTAAATATGTATTTCATTTATGTTCGCATTAAGTAAAGGCAAGTATTCCATTTATTACAACTGCTCGCTGTGATAAACTACTGTTCCAATGAATCCGGGCTGAAGAAGACTAATTGTTAAAGGAAAGTGTTTACATAACCTCGTACAGGAAAGTATAATCTTCCATAATATGCAGAGTGGAAAATCAGTTGCCCTTACTGATTCCAGGTTGGTCTCTTTAAGAAAGTTTCGTGTAAACGGTTCTATGCTTCATTTCAGCCTACAATGTAGAAGACTGATATTGAAATTTGTTTGCGTGTATATATGAAGAACAAGACTTGTAAACATATAATATTGGAAACTGACAACAAAAATATTGAGTTTCTAATTTAGCCAATTGATTTGAAATTTTAACAACACAGTTGATAGGAATAATTTTGATATTTATTTCCAACGGTACATTGAATAAACCAAAGGCAGCATGAACGGAAAGTATAATCTCATGCACATTCGTTTCGTGCTTACTGGCGACTCATCAGTAGGAGCCGGTATTACGCCCTTTAACCACTATATATTTTGGTCAAGAATGTGGGATAATAGGACGGTACAATCTCCTAGACGAATGTGTAAACCTGCAATAGTGAAGCTAACATCATATAGTCTACGACAATGCGACTTCAACGCTAACTCACACTATATAATATATATACCGAGTCTGTAAAGGATACTAACACTATGGCTATTGTGTTAGTAACCGAGACCAACATTATTGTACCGAAAAGGTACATGTTACTAGCACTATAGTTTCCAAGTCGGAACATGGTACCAACATGATAGATAGTTTTGTTGTTCAATGACTGGTTAAATACAATGGGATTGGTGTTTACTTCAAGCACGCAAACTTGATTTAAAGAATTGTTACCACCACCCGCGCAATCAATTATTGTTTAAATTGTATTGCCTATATATGTATATGTGGCGAAAGCTGCAAACAGTTAATGTTCGTGACTGCATAGAAATTGTGCAGCCGACATTTCCAGTCAAGTTCAATGTATGCAAGACTGCTAGAGGTGAGAGCCGCATAGCTAAATTTGATTATCATATATATTCAATGCGTTTGATCCTCGATAGTCAGTTTGCCGTCGTACTCTGATGATGATCATGGAAGGTCGAAACGCGTCAGTGCGTTGCAGCTGGCGGTAGTTTTGTTATGTTGTTCGACGACTGGTTAAATACAATGGGATTGGTGTTTACTTCAAGCTCGCAAACTTGATTTAAAGAATTGTTACCACCACCCGCGCAATCAATTATTGTTTAAATTGTATTGCCTATATATGTATATGTGGCGAAAGCTGCAAACAGTTAATGTTCGTGACTGCATAGAAATTGTGCAGCCGACATTTCCAGTCAAGTTCAATGTATGCAAGACTGCTAGAGGTGAGAGCCGCATATCTAAATTTGATTTCCATATATATTCAATGCGGTTTGATCCTCGATAGTCAGTTTGCCGTCGTACTCTGATGATGATCATGGAAGGTCGAAACGCGTCAGTGCGTTGCAGCTGGCGGTAGTTTTGTTATGTTGTTCGATGACTGGTTAAATACAATGGGATTGGTGTTTACTTCAAGCACGCAAACTTGATTTAAAGAATTGTT
Organism: Eudiplozoon nipponicum; assembly: GCA_029291075.1. Classification (NCBI taxonomy): domain Eukaryota; kingdom Metazoa; phylum Platyhelminthes; class Monogenea; order Mazocraeidea; family Diplozoidae; genus Eudiplozoon; species Eudiplozoon nipponicum. The sequence goes on from JAQBSW010008023.1 coordinate 16,486, forward strand.
ACCACCACCCGCGCAATCAATTATTGTTTAAATTGTATTGCCTATATATGTATATGTGGCGAAAGCTGCAAACAGTTAATGTTCGTGACTGCATAGAAATTGTGCAGCCGACATTTCCAGTCAAGTTCAATGTATGCAAGACTGCTAGAGGTGAGAGCCGCATATCTAAATTTGATTTCCATATATATTCAATGCGGTTTGATCCTCGATAGTCAGTTTGCCGTCGTACTCTGATGATGATCATGGAAGGTCGAAACGCGTCAGTGCGTTGCAGCTGGCGGTAGTTTTGTTATGTTGTTCGATGACTGGTTAAATACAATGGGATTGGTGTTTACTTCAAGCACGCAAACTTGATTTAAAGAATTGTTACCACCACCCGCGCAATCAATTATTGTTTAAATTGTATTGCCTATTTATGTATATGTGGCGAAAGCTGCAAACAGTTAATGTTCGTGACTGCATAGAAATTGTGCAGCCGACATTTCCAGTCAAGTTCAATGTATGCAAGACTGCTAGAGGTGAGAGCCGCATATCTAAATTTGATTTCCATATATATTCAATGCGGTTTGATCCTCGATAGTCAGTTTGCCGTCGTACTCTGATGATGATCATGGAAGGTCGAAACGCGTCAGTGCGTTGCAGCTGGCGGTAGTTTTGTTATGTTGTTCGATGACTGGTTAAATACAATGGGATTGGTGTTTACTTCAAGCACGCAAACTTGATTTAAAGAATTGTTACCACCACCCGCGCAATCAATTATTGTTTAAATTGTATTGCCTATTTATGTATATGTGGCGAAAGCTGCAAACAGTTAATGTTCGTGACTGCATAGAAATTGTGCAGCCGACATTTCCAGTCAAGTTCAATGTATGCAAGACTGCTAGAGGTGAGAGCCGCATATCTAAATTTGATTTCCATATATATTCAATGCGTTTTGATCCTCGATAGTCAGTTTGCCGTCGTACTCTGATGATGATCATGGAAGGTCGAAACGCGTCAGTGCGTTGCAGCTGGCGGTAGTTTTGTTATGTTGTTCGATGACTGGTTAAATACAATGGGATTGGTGTTTACTTCAAGCACGCAAACTTGATTTAAAGAAAATGATAGATATCAATTTATGCTATAGTTCACCGAAATTGAGAATTACAACAATTTCTAATCACCTATTACTCCAGTAAATTAATGGTCACAACTGAACTAATTTGTTACTAGGTTCGCAACACCTAATACATACTTGCATATATATTAGTTCTCCGCAACAAACAGTATTTAACTGTTATATATTGAATTGAATGATGTCATGATTACCGCGAAATGTGATAACTGATATCGATCAAGGCCAGAGTGTATGGATTTACTGGAGTAACAGGTGTTCAGAAATTGTTGTAATTCTCAATTTCGGTGAACTATAGCATAAATTGATATCCATCATGTTGGTACCATGTTCCGAATTGGAAACCGAAGTGTTAGTAACATGTCCCTTTTCGGTACAATAATGTTGGTCTCGGTTACTAACACAATAGCCATAGTGTTAGTATCCTTTACAGATTCGGTATATATTATATAGTTTGGAAGGCCGAAACGTGTCAGTACGTATAACTGACGACAAATTTAATATGTTGTGCGATTAATTAGGTAAAATTGGACCGGTGTTTTTTCAAGTTCGCTTTATTAAACACTGGGCCTACGAATTTCTCTATGGATGTTACAATCATGAAATTCATTCCAGATTTTATTTCAGTTGATACTCTAATTAGCCTAGTTAATCTATTGCGATTACATGTCGCAATAAGCGTGCAGCCTTTCAAGACTACGTTATTGCTTTGCCTTTTCTACACTATACAATTCTTAGTTTATACTGACATATGTAAGTAATTAATGGGTCAGGTGTTTATATCAAGATCGCAACCTTGATTATAATAATACGTTATTGCTTGTCTCCTGTCAGAGCCTGTCTATATTCGATCTCTAATTATGTCCATATTTTAATTGTATATCCTAGTCTACGTATATTGATTGGATACACGCATTCCCCATTATAAAAATCTTTGAATCTTAAACAGATATGAATATGAGATTATACATAATCCTTTTGTAGAATTTGAACTATTTTTTACTAGGCGCGCAACACATAATAAATAATTAGAAGACATTACTTTATATTATAACTTTAGGATAAATAAAAGGTGTGATCTATGACAGACTGTGTAACAGGATGTCATTGAAATTCTGTTGGAAGCGTAGATAATTTCATCCGCAATATGCTTCATTTTACAGAATTTCTGTTGTTATTTGGCCTTTGTATGCGAGTTTTACACTCAAATTTATGCATTACTTGTACTTAATGCCGACGTTATTAATCAACTATAAACTGAAGTCGATCGCCCATCTACCCTGGCGTATGCTTACCTATAAAGCGTTGAACACATTTATCGCTGTTTTGTTTGCTTTTGTAAATCGAATGCCTACGCCATACGGAATTGGCTGCTTCCGAGTTGGTATGTTAATTTACTCAAAATTTGAAAGCTCTACGACCTTAACGTCGTTCGTTCTAATTCAATATTATTTTTGCGTGCTAAATATGATCCTCCACTTTAAAGTAATTTGATTTGTTTTACATCATCATAATCAACAATGCAACAGCATTTGGAATCATATGCCTTACTTCCGTATTTTGTTCATTGTTAAGCGTGTATTATAGGACTCGCTCACCTACCCGGTTATGGTTGGCGTGTACATAGTAGTTCTTGTCTGCGCGAGATGACATAGAAGCGATCTTAGTTGCGACCTTGTTGCAGATTTATGGCAGAATAATGATTAAATATTTTTCCTAGTGGCGCGGATTAAACTGCGATGTTTGGTCGTGTTTATGACACGGTACAATGAAACACGCAAGCAAGTTGTGTTGTCGATTTCGCAATGCCTTAATGCTTGCAGTGATATCGATGCAATGCAGTTGTCTTTGTTGCCTCATTTCTATGTGCTACCTAGGTAAATATCCATTTAAGCTACGTCTTGCTTTTCATAAATCGCTCTCCGTTATTTAAAAAAAATTTAAATTATTAATTTAATCATTTTCATTTCTTTTTATTAATATCTGTTTATAATTATTAGTGTTGTTTATAGTTTCATATGGTTAAATGACATAGACGCATCTATTACTGACGGTTTTTATTTTGTCGTTCGTGATAATGATAATATTGTTGTTGTTTTTTTGTTGTTATTGATGATGATAAGAAAGATGATGATGATGATGATGATGATGATGATGATGATTATGATTGATGATGATGATGATGATGATGATGATGATGATGATGATGATGATGATGATGATGATGATGATGATGATGATGATGATGATGATGATGATGATGATGATGATGATGATGATGATGATGATGATGATGATGATGATGATGATGATGATGATGATGATGATGATGATGATGATGATGATGATGATGATGATGATGATGATGATGATGATGAAATTAATATTTTCTTTGAACGCGTAAATCTTGTTGTATATTGTTATAATAATTACTACAATTTTCGCATAGTAAGAAATGCTACCCTCCTTATGTTGATGTTATATTTTCTTTGCATTTTAATTTCAGGTTGTGATGCAATCCACTTCCCAAGTAACAGTGATCTCGAAACTATTAAATAATAAATCAACTTCATACAGAAACATGTATTGAAACAAAGTTTTAATTTACCCAAATTATTTTAAATTTCTGAATTATGCTTTGGAGATATTCAACTCAGCTCAACTTTTGACTACCTATTGTTGAAAATGAAAGCGTTTTCATGATTGTTTTAAAACGATTCCATTTGATTTTGACATTTTCATGTTGCATGTCTTACGTTTGAAGTTTGCTTGACCTTAAGCTAACTGGGTATAGGTTGTAATTGGTTATTCTCCATGCTATTTATTTATTCTTTAAAAGAAAGGTTTTCAATGCTATGCAATTATTTTTTTCTTACCAGTATAGGATTAATTTTTTAAATATGTATTTCATTTATGTTCGCATTAAGTAAAGACAAGTATTCCATTTATTACAACTGCTCGCTGTGATAAACTACTGTTCCAATGAATCCGCGCTTAAAAAGACTAATTGTTAAAGGAAAGTGTTTACATAACCTCGTACAGGAAAGTATAATCTTCCATAATATGCAGAGTGGAAAACCAGTTGCCCTTACTGATTCCAGGTTTGTCTCTTTAAGAAAGTTTCGTGTAAACGGTTCTATGCTTCATTTCAGCCTACAATGTAGAAGACTGATCTTGAAATTTGTTTGCCTGTATATATGTAGGAACAAGACATGCAAACATATAATATTAGAAACTGACAATAAAAATATTGAATTTCTAATTTAGCCAATTGATTTGAAAGTATGTATCTACGGTTTTGCGAATCTAGTAACAAATTAGTTCAGTTGTGACCAGAAGGATAAACCAAAGGCAGCATGAACGGAAAGTATAATCTCATGCACATTCGTTTCGTGCTTACTGGCGACTCATCAGTAGGAGCCGGTATTACGCCCTTTAACCACTATATATTTGGTAGAAGAATGTGGGATAATAGGACGGTACAATCTCCTAGACGAATGTGTAAACCTGCAATAGTGAGGCTAACATCATATAAAGTCTACGACAATGCGACTTCAACGCTAACTCACACTATATAATATATATACCGAGTCTGTAAAGGATACTAACACTATGGCTATTGTGTTAGTAACCGAGACCAACATTATTGTACCGAAAAGGTACATGTTACTAACACTATAGTTTCCAAGTCGGAACATGGTACCAACATGATAGATATCAATTTATGCTATAGTTCACCGAAATTGAGAATTACAACAATTTCTAATTAAAATTATATGGAATAAAAGAAAGAAATACAAACAGATAGTTGAAGTAGGCGTAAATTTCCTACTATGTACGAAAATGGTGTACTGGATAAAATATTTATTTGAATAAAAACCTCCACTTGTTATCCAAAGTTATTTGCGTTTTTAATTCTATTCAGATCTTGTTCTTTTCTATTCAGGGAACGGTGCAACCGGGGAAGATTGTTTCTTCTCTTTCAAAATGCGGGAATTTGCTTTGTCCAAAATCGTCTCTTTTTATTTTTCCAAATTGTTTTTATTTATATACCATCTGCTTGCTAAGAAGACCAAATTAATTACGTTTCGCCAGTGGCACAAACATAGTTACACTATTTCCAGTTTACTTCTTGTTTCTTGGATTTTTCTCTACCATTTCCAGTATCTGTTAATTATCTAAATGTGGAGGTGAGAGAGTTCACTTTAAGATGTCACAGAAAACACAATTTATTTATCTGATCGCCTTACTTACGAACTTCTAACGATGAACTGGCTTCAAATATGATAGGGATGTATGGTGAAACCTGTATCATGTAAAAGATACATCTGTCAAAATGCGGAGTGCATTTCTACTAAAAATGCACTAAAGTTTAACAAATTGCAAGATGTAAATTCGTATGTCTCGTTTTCAATTGGTCTCGTCACAGTTTGTCAAACCTAAGCGTAAGAGCATGATGTTGTAAAGAGTATCTGAATAACTTTCACAAATAATCTGTTTTTCCTCACACTACTTACTAACAATGTAACTTTCTTTGTCAGGAGGAATTCCACGAGAAGGCATTCTACTAGTGAGCGCCCTCCTAGTGATGATTCATTGCATGCCTTTGTTTTATGAAGTCAACTGCTCTATAAAGGACTGTCTTGTTCAAATATTTTTCAATGCGTGTCCACTGGATCTACTTGGTCATCAATTGCTATGCCTCGAAGTCACGGCTGAATATCCTCGCTGACCAATGCCCTCAGACTTAATATATCCACTAATCATTCTGATGCACAAAAGTCCAGGTTTCCACCTGATAACCTGACTGCTAATGCGGACTCCAAATCAAACACTGAGATAAACAATGTATGTAAACTTGATCCCGCTGCAAAAATTGAGCAGCCTAGTCCTTGATCGAGCTCCGGAAACCTAATCTGTAATTGCTGTATTCTTCAAACTTGACATCAACCTTCTAATTGGTAATGATAACAAACCTTCCCCCGCGTCGCAGTCTCTGCCCAACAGTTCATTACCTGTACAGTTGTCGTCAAGTAGTTTAATCTTTCAAATTACGCAACCCCGCCAAATTTGGAATAAATAACAAGAATTGGCTGCTTATCAACTCGAGATCCATCAACATTGTCAACACACACTCGCGCGCTGTTGCCTTTTCAATATGCACACTTGCTCCATCTCACTTACCTTACCTTTTCTCATATAATATCTTTACAGCAATTCACATAAATTGAATGTTCAAATTTATATGGTATTTCTATACGATGAAAGATCTAAACATTTAAAGATCGTGACTGAACTCTATTTTCACGCAAACACACAATGACACTGATAATTCTCTAACCCTCTAAACCACAATTGCAATTCCATCGACAATCCATAGTTGATTATCGAATGTGGGGCAATCAATTTACACCACATCTGATCGAACTATGCTAACATCTGCACCCGTGTCTATTAAGAATTTTAAAGCTCTTAGTCTATCCGCTACGACGAACTTATTGTTGCTATAGCCAGCAACCTTGTCAAAATTACCATTCAGCCGAAATCTAAGCGATTTACGGACTGAATTGTTGTGCATTTATTCCATCGAAGCTTTCGAACCTAACTTTTATGATTTTAGGATGCCTCCAATATGCACTACTTGGAACCTAGCATGCGCAACCTCCTAAGACCCTTACTAGCTGCGAATCAACTGGTTATCGGCAACTTTCATTGTGCCACAGGACGAATACTTTCTTTCTATCGGGGACCACCCTATCGTGGAATCATGCATGCTTCGCCATGACACTTGCCAAACTCGGCATATTTACGATGCCAAATGCACCACTCGCGTGGTCCTTGAACACCCTCACGCGATTCGCCTCCTCTAAATTTGAAGGCATGCCTTTGACACCGAGGACTTTCTCTACATGTGTTGAAAATTTCCATCTTGTGTAACTGTATACAACTTAAGTTCGTCCTGGTGATAAATTTTATTCAACCCTTAAAGATTTTTAGTCACTCTAGTTCCAATGTATCATAAACATCTAGGATGGCCCCTAATATGGCAGGCAATTTTGCTACAAAAATACTGTTGACAACTTCTCGAGAAATATGAAGCCCGATTGATTTCGAAACTAGTCTGTCATGAAATTCCGATGGGAGTTGATTTCCCATTTTTCATCGCCTGTTAAATCAGTCCTGTGCTATATTCCCTCGGGATAATATCGTCCATGTAGCTCTTCCATAAGAAGCTAAAATGCATTTACGGGTACAGTCTCCATATGAAAAAGCCGAAAGGCCGAATCAAACATTTCTGTATGGATGGCTTTTTTTGGATTTTAAATAAAATGTTGCATTGTCGATCCAATTAGAATGGTTGTCTGGTCTGTACATGAAAAACTTGACATTGCTATTCTTGGAATTTTGACTAACGAGATCATCTAGAGCAAATCATTTCGCTTTATCTATCCAAGCATGGACGCCATCTTTTGTAGAACGCCTTTGGTCACTACCACAAGGTATCCTCTGAGATACCAGACTCAAATAATACATATATACGGTGTGATCATCTAAATTGGAAATATCTCTTAAAGTACATTTCTGAAGTCCTATTAATTGCTCTGTATCATAAACACTTTCATAGTTGTCCATATTGTTATGACTATAAGTGTGCTAACCGTTTAACTGAATACCGCAGATGACAGAACATAATTATGGACACCTGAAACGAATTCGTGATTCTCCAGAAACATATAAGTAAGAATAATAATATCGCTGTAAACTTCAATACCTAATTATCGGGTTCAATCCAGAAACACGCAGCGAAAACCTACCACGCAACTCAAAAGCTCAAAAAGACACAATTATATATTCGACAAACACAAGTCAAAATCTTCAATAATGTGTGCACAGAAAAATTCCAAAATATTTAAAATATTTTGTTAAATACAAAATATATGCAAGTATGTATTAGGTGTTGCGAACCTAGTAACAAATTAGTTCAGATGTGACCAGAAAAATACACCGAAGTCAGCGTGTACGAAAGTATAATCTCATGCATATTCGTCTCGATTAAATTAAAATCAGACTAGTTATCAAATGACCACCAATGATTAAGGGTTCACAAAATGAATTAGCCATTTATTCAAAATAAGCATACTCTCATTAATTCACTCGATTTTACCTTATGAAGTACTAAGAGCAATATTCAAAGCCAATGCAGATTGTTTGGAATATATATATATATATATATATATATATATATATATATATATATATATATATATATATATAATATGTTAATGTAGGATTTTGTGCCATGCTAGTTAAACAATAAAAGTTTAAGGTTACAGAGCAATTATTCAGTAGATCAGTTTCACGTCCTTTTTGGTATTACGTTAAATAAATTTCCTGTATTTCCATAGGACATTTGATTCAGACTTAAAATTAGTGAATCCCCTTTATACCACAAAGATGGTTGGTTGGAGGCGGGGTTGATCAGTATTGATTACATAAGGTATCGGTATAGAATAAAAATGTATTTCAAGTTTCAACAGCTATTAAAAAGAAAGTGATTTTGTACTAATTTGAAATCAATAAATTACTGTTCATAATTTCCCGCAAAGAGCGCTTTAACTGGACACGTTTTTTTTGGTGTTCGAGGCGCTTACTATTGTGTCATCATTGCCGCACACTCTACACCTAATATGTAATAAACCAGCTCATGTTTCATTTAGACTTTCCTTCGGGAGAGTACTTGGAGAGTTCCTCAATAGGGAACAAATCGACCTATTGGATGAATTGTATTTGCTACCCGATGCAATATTCAGTTTGTACCAGCTACGTGCACATGATCGAAATTCGGCCTTTAGACTTCAGTTTGGTATAACTTCTTGATCTATCATGGTGTTTGTTGCATAATGGAAAATGAGAGATGACTAGATAAAACTTCATATATTGATATATTCCAAATAGATTTATTGTGAAAGAAAGGCGAAACAAAAAATTACTTCATATATTACATGAAAACGTACGTTAAATGCTGCACAGTTGGCACAGTCGACCAATTCACAAACTGAAGACAATGTACCCCAGTTAGAGCCCCGTCTTTGGCAAATTCTGGAGAATACTTGACGAATATAGCATAATGACAGATCAGTGGTGGCTAGTAAGAACTTCAAGTATTTAGAGATTCCAAATACGTTCTACAAGACAGAAAGGCCAGTAAAAACAAGCTTTTATGAATTCAAATTGCGTGTAATGTGCGGCAGTAGTTTCGCATCGAACAGAACCCTGGACTCTGAAGTAAATTTAATTTATATATATATATTAGTTTTTATGTTTTTATTTTCACATGATTATATGACATTGAGGTATCTGTTACTGACGGACTTATTTTGCTGGTCGTCATGATGATAATATATTTGTTGTTGATGTTGATGATGATGGTGATGATGATGATGAAATTCATTTTTTGTTGAACGCGTAAATGTTGTTAAATTGTGTTTTCAATTTTATTACAGTTATAATATTAACTGCAATTTTCGCATACTGAGAAATGCTACCCTCCTTATGTTCATTTTATATTTTCTTTGCTTTTTTTATTTCAGGTTGTGATACAGTCCACTTCCTAGATGACCGGGATCTCGAAACTATTGAATAATAAACCAACTTCATAGAGAAGCATTTATTCAAATAAAGTTTCAATTTACAATAATTACTTTAAACTTCAGAATTAAACATAGCAGATATTTAACTCAGCCCAAAATAAAAGCGTTTTCATGATTGTTTTAAAACGAATGTATGTGTTTTTGATTTTTTTCATGTTGCATGTCTTCTGTTTGACATTTGCTTCACCTTAAACTAGCTGGGTAGTTCAATTATGCATTAGGTGCTGCGAATCTAGTAACAAATAAGTTCAGTTGTGACCAGAAGGATAAACCAAAGACAGCATGAACGGAAAGTATAATCTCATGCACATTCGTTTCGTGCTTACTGGCGTCTCATCAGTATATACATTATATAGAGTGCGTTAGCATTGAAGTCGCATTGTCGACACTAGTGCACGTTTACTCATTCCTGTAGGAAATTGCACCGTCTTATTATCACACATTCCTAACCCAAATATATAGTGGTTAAAGAGCGTAATACCGGCTCCAACTGATGAGTCGCCAGTGAGCACGAAACGAATGTGCATAAGATTATACTTCCGTTCATGCTGCCTTTGGTTTATCCTTCTGGTCACAACTGAACTAATTTGTTACTAGGTTCGCAACACCTAATACATACTTGCATATATATTAGTTCTCTGCAACAAACAGTATTTAACTGGGTAGTGGTTATAATTGGTTTTCGCCCATGCTATTTATTTATTCATTCTTTAAACAAAGGGTTTCCTATGCTGTGCAATTATTTCTTTTTTACAAGAAGTGGACTAAATTTTTAAATATGTATTTCATCTATATACGCATTAAATAAAGGCCAGTGTTCAATCTATCGCTGAAAATAAATGTCACACTTATTCCCATCCACAATGTTGTTGAAATTTCAAATCAATTGGCCAAATTAGACTTGTAATAAACTGAGCCTCATAAAAGACATTTATTAATGAAAGATTTCCACCTATTTAATGTCGGCAAGTTTCATTATGAAGTTTCTGAATCTACCGGCTAGGGTCCGCTGGTTGGCAAATCGTAAATAAAGACGTAACCAGTCTATTGTATGTATTGCCTTTTCCACACCATACAAACTACTATGCAAAACGGGCCAAGAATATATGACAAGATCGCAACCTTGTTCAAAGTAATTTTTGTCACCGCCCGCGCAACCGATGTTCGGTTAATTATATTAAATGTATACCTCAAGTGCAAATGTGATAGTTTAATATCATAGTGGCATCGCATTTCGCAAGAATAATTAACAAATTTAAACCGAATTGAATCAAATTATTTCTTCAAAATAGAGCAACATTTCCATCGACATATGTTGTGCTTTTTCTGATTTCAAATATTGGAGGTACACGTGTAATATTGGATACTTTTTTCAAATATTTTATTTAATTTGTAAAATGCCATTAAACCAAAAATCAAAACAAATAAATGATTGCCTCTATAATGTGTAAAAAAATAGTTCTTAAAAATTTCAGCAAATACCTATTAGATTAAATACGCAATATATAGATATATATGTATAGATACATAGATAGATAGATAGCTAAATATATAGACATGCAGACAGACATACAGACAGACAGACAGACAGACAGATAGGTAGATAGATAGATAGATAGCTAAATAGATAGACAGAAAGACTGACAGACAGACATACAGACAGACAGATATATAAATATATATATATATATGGATAGATAGATAGATAGATAGATAGATAGATAGATAGATAGATAGATAGATAGATTGATAGATGATAGATAGATAGATAGATAGATAGATAGATAGATAGATAGATAGATAGATAGATAGATAGATGATAGATAGATAGATAGATAGATAGATAGATAGATAGATAGATAGATAGATAGATAGATAGATAGATAGATAGATAGATAGATAGATAGATAGATAGATAGATAGATAGATAGATAGATAGATAGATAGATAGATAGATAGATAGATAGATAGATAGATAGATAGATAGATAGATAGATAGAAAGTTGAAGTACGCGAAATTTCATAATATGTACGAAACTGGTCTAATTGATGAAATGCCTTGTCCACATTATACAATGCCTAATTTATATTAACAATTGTGTTAATTTATTAGGGCTGATGTTAACATCAAATTCTTAAACATGATTTAAATATAAATGTTCAATAAAACTACGCTCATCAGGTAACATGGTGTCTGTTCTTTAGTGACAGAACAGAGGTGTTTTGTTGCAAAATGGACTCCAAGTAATGAAAAGACTTACCAAGAAAAATTAATTAGTATATGAATGGTAATTGGACTTTGCATGCGACATGGTGGCTCAGTGCTTAGAACAACAGATTCTAAAGCAGATATGCCCAGGTCCGAGCCCTGTCCACGGCAAATTCTGAACGGTACGTGGTGAATTCCCAATGAAAACGAATCCGATCTACTGGATAAATTTCTTTTTCTACACTATACAATTCTTAGTCTATTCTGATAAATTTATGTTCGCTCCCTGATTATAATAAATGTTATCACCGCCCGCGCAACCAATGTTCGTTGAATTATATAAATGTTAATTTCAATACCACTTTCCCATCTAGTGTGGTTTCTGTTCAGTAATGACAGATTGTGGATGGTTAGTTTGAAATTTGGCTCTATACATATATATGACATATGAGTTCTATCTAAAGAAGCTAACCGTGTTACATTAGTTATTATATGACTAAAAGTTGTGTGTACTGTGCGGCAGGGTGGCTCAGTGGTTAGATCACCAGATTCCGAAGCAGACATGCTCAGGTTCGAACGTACTTTGAAATCCATTGATTTGGTATCACGTACCATCATATGAATTTAGCTTCACTACTGCAGGCATACACATTCGTATAGAAGATTGTACCGTCCTATTTTCGCACATTCCTCAGCCAAATATATAGTGAGTAAAGTGCGTATTACCGGCTCCTACTAATGAGTCGTCAGTAAGCACGAAACGAATGTGCAAGGGATTGTACGATCTGTTCATTCTGTCTTGAATTTATTCGTCTGGTCATATTTTAATTAATTTGTTACTCGTTGCGCAATAACTGATAAAATCATTCATATATATTAGTTCTCCGCCACAAATAATATCAAAATCAAAAGACTATTGTTTTGTGTAGATGAATAAGAGATAAAGCCACGAGTTTAATTAATAGAGGATAGAAATTTGCTTGTTTTCAGTTGTCGTTGTATATTTAACTTGAAGATGCGCGTCTGTCGATGGAAGCTTGCGCTTTTTCAGTTTTATCTGACTTCATAATTTAATGGGTCGTATGCTGAAACCAAACATTGCCTGACGGGTCGAACAAGTTTTTAAAAGTATATGCCGTTAATTTTTGGCTTGTCTAAGAATATTTCTCAGTATAATTTGTGTTCAATTTGTTAGAATAAGTAAGTTGTTATGACTGTAATAGTATGTTTTTAGAATATTAACGAAAAAGGCGCAGTAGTGAATATAGACAGATTGACTGTCTCGATAAATCGACCTATAATAGTTCGGATGCTTAGCTGAGCCTGTGACAGACTGTTCGATTAAATTCATGCAAAATATATGTTGTATTTAAACACCCACCATTAAATTAATTACTGCTTAACTTTTTGCACTTGCTAAGTGATCAAACAAAGAAAGGATATCGTTACATATTTGATAGCTAATGTGTTAATGCAAATTTGTACTTTATTTTGACCACCCATGATATAAGCGATAAAAATAGTAGCTTGATTTTAATATTTCAACTTTGTTCTATGGCTATATGGTGTGTGTTTGTGTTTGGGTGTGTTTGTGTGTTTGTGTACTTTTATTAATTGATTTCTCTATTGGTTGTTGATATAGGATTTCGGAGAAAGAAAGAAAAACTGCGGTAGACATATGAGAATGTATTGTGTTAATTTTTACTTACACTCCAACATTTTAATTGTTTTATTACTGGTTCTTAAATTGTCTAACGAGTTTTCAAGTAGAACGACGTAGTCTCTTTCTCTGTTTGAGATGTGCGTTTTATTTACTATTTCAACAATTTTATAAGTTGAATCGGGGACTGCAGTAATTGTTTTGAAACTAACTAGGATATAACAGAAGGGTGATTTGGTACTAAAATGATTTGATTCATTAATGTGGAAGAATTAGATGCTTCTTTGGGTATTTTACGATAGTTAGGAAGAAAGTCATGATTCTCATTATATGCTCTTCCTTATCTTTCAGAAAATGTTCTTCTCGTGATTTGATAAGCAATGATCACATCGTATATCTTTAATTAAGTTAAAGTGAATGATATACGCGTTTCTTTTATACAGTCATAATTGGGAATTTAGATCTCCAGTCCGCTGGTTTCCAAAGAAATATATGCCTAACTGGAAAAATTAACCACATCCACTTTTCCCCTAGACTTTCTGGAATTTTCTTCTATTCAATTATTTTATAGATATTAAAGAAGAATGCGGCGTTATTACGTTAACAAGAAAGCGATTAATGGTATCAAAAAGAGAAGCTTGCCTATCCATCCTGCAATTCGAGCCATCCATCTGAGTTGCCTCGGTAGCCTGGCCAGAAAGAGTTGAAACTAGCCAAATGAAACAAGGCCCAAACTAACACTATCAACGTTACTTAACAAGGTTTTATGGTGATTGAAAATAAAATAGCGGCTGTATAGAACTAGACAGCTCGTAAATTTTGCTCTTACTTATTGGTTTCCGATGCCCAGTTGGCAGGGAGCCAAACAAAATTCCAAGTTTCTACAACATAAAGGTGGATCGACGTTATACTTGATGTGAAAACCTTGTGCGATGCCAGAATGGTTTTCATAACTTGCCAAAAACAGGTATTGCAAGAATAATACGTTTGGAAATCTGGCCAGAAGCCGATTCGTCATGCGCCACCAGAGGTCCGTGTTAATCGAAAGAATGTTCGAATTTCATTAGGGCACCATTTAACATTATCTGAGATATGGATTCACATTGGCGTTGCGTTTCAGGTGATACTGGGTGGATACTTCTTGAGCACAAATAATAAACCCTCTTGGGCTGGTTTACTATTTAACATCATCTGGTTAACGTAGTCAGCGTTTTCGATATCAGCATGTCAGTCACAACCATCATTTTCCACTCCGGAGTGAGGTGCGGAGATCTCATCATCTAGAACAAAATTAAAATGGTGGGAGCATTGACGCATTCTTGTCGAATTTCAAAGCAATTTTTAAAATTTTCAGAAAATTCTTAATGGTTCGACTAAATGCCGATTGTTAATTGTGAAAGGCTTGTTTCAATCAACAAATTTGGCTGGGACATCAACAATAATTATTCTGTCACTCAACACAACGTTGACCCATCTTGCCTTTCACGCTATTCTGCTTGTTGATAATAATTTGCACGTCCTTCACATGGAATATTTTCTACAACCGCCTCCGCCACGGTTTGAACAATCATACACACACACAGAAAGGCTGTCAGTTTTTGAAGACATTCGATTCTGCTCTGGCACTTCATCCAAACACGGCATTTAGCGATGAATGCTTTTCATGACCATCTTCAGAGCCAAAACATTTAAATAGTTGACCTGGCTTCTGTTGTAAATTTTGAAAGAATATCCCTCTTGAAGCGTTACAGTCATCACTTAAAATAAACATAATATTTACACAATTCTTTAAATCAAGTTTACGAGTTTGAAGTAAAAAGCAATCCGTTTTTATATAACCAGTCGTTGAACAAAAAAACAAACTACCGTCAGCCGCAATGCACCGACGCGTTTCGACCTTCCATGAGCATCATCAGAGTATGACGGCAAACTGACTATCGAGGATCAAACCGCATTGAATATATATGGAAATCAAATTTAGATATGCGGCTCTCACCTCTAGCAGTCTCGCATACATTGAACTTGACTGGAAATGTCGGCTGCACAATTTCTATGCAGTCACGAACATTAACTGTTTGTAGCTTTCGCCACATATAAATATATAGGCAATACAATTTAACAATAATTGTTTGCGCGGGTGGTGTTAACAATTCTTTAATTCAAGTTTGCTAGCTTGAAGTAAACACCAATCCCATTGTATTTAACCAGTCGTCGAACAACATAACAAAACTACCGCCAGCCGCAACGCACTGGCGCGTTTCGACCTTCCATGATCATCATCAGAGTACGACGGCAAACTGACTATCGAGGATCAAACCGCATTGAACATAATCTAAAGTCAACGACAATACGACTTCAATGCTAACTCACACTATATAACATATATACCGAGTCTGTAAAGGATACTAACACTATGGCTATTGTGTTAGTAAATATATAGTGGTTAAAGGGCGTAATACCGGCTCCTACTGATGAGTCGCCAGTAAGCACGAAACGAATGTGCATGAGATTATACTTTTCGTTCATGCTGCCTTTGGTTTTATCCTTCTGGTCACAACTGAACTAATTTGTTACTAGGTTCGCAAAACCTAATACATACTTGCATATATATTAGTTCTTCGCAACAAACAGTATTTATCTGTTCAAATTATACAAATCTAATGTCACATTACTTTTGGAGAATTCTACATTTTTTGGATTAATTGAAAAGATTATTTTTAAATCATCAACGAATTTGCAAGCTCGACCGTTAAGGATCTTAGTTTCCAAATGTTCAAATACGATTTTAAATAAAATTGGCCCAAAACTTGATCCCTGTGGAATTCCACTTTTTACACTTTCCGATTTTGATATCAAATCGTTTTTTTTTGAATACTCATTCTTTGATTATATAAATAGTATTTCAGTAATCTAAAAATATTCGGATCAATAATCAATAAACTAATTGCATTCAAAATATGAGAGTGTATGTGGAGGTTCATTAATTTGATGAACATCAAGTCCTCATATGAAAACAAATCAAACTTTATTTTTTGCATATTTGATGTTATCGCTGGTTTCGTAAAACAACATTGTGTTTTTTTTAAATATTGGAATTTTTTGAACGTTCAGTTGTTCATATTGTCTAAGTTTTTTACTTGTCTTGATGAATTTTGATAAGAGAGTTGGAGTTAAGATTTTGAATTGCATGGTACGCTTTGCTGAGTGGTTCTGCCATGATTCTCTTTGTTAATAAAGTATTGAAATTTGCATCCATCTATCGTTCTTAATACACATTATTTGGAAGGATCTCGAATTTGCATCATGTTGTAGGAGACTTTTGCGAGATTAATTCTTACCTACATTAGTTTGGTAGCGGCTGTGGAGATCCCTGCACCTGATTAATTCCCGGCTTTTTCCCGATGGATAATGAGAAAAGACTGATATAAGGGATTACAAATGTATTGTAAAAGATTACGCGTATGAATTCATAAGCAGCCCAAATTGACCGTGCACTAGACGGCAATAAAATAAAATTTTAACACAAATGAATGTCTTAAACACCAGTCACAGTCAAACTAAGTTTTCCGTACTCTAGACGGCAAAAGTAAAACATTGTTCACAAAGGTGAATGTTTCAAGCACAAGTCACAGTTAAACAAAATTGTCCCTGCACTAGATGGTAGCAAAATTAGCTCTGTTTATAAAATAGCATATTTTGCACACAAGCAATTATTCTTTCACAAATATCTGAATTGAAATGAATATATGCAACCGATTGAAAATATATGATGATATGAACATAGTCACTGTTAAAAATTGTCACTGAAAATAAATTGAAGAAATTCGTGTAAAGACTTCAATGACAAAAAATCACAAATACTTAGTTCACTTTTTGCTATGTTTTTAACTTATGTCATAATAATAATCCATTATTCTCTGAAATTCGGATAGGCATATTTAAATGTGAACAGTAAATCCCTCGCGTAATCTGCGAATAATCCAACTGAGCGAAATAAATCTACTGTGAAACAATAATCCACCGCATGTCCCATGCCTCTCGCGCGCGATTGTGTTTATTTTATAAACAGCCCTATTGTAAACGCCCCGGCTGCAAGTAAATGCCGTACGACGTTACAAACTCGGTTAAGGTGCTCTGAATAGAGATTAGTTACTGATATGGGGGCCCTTAAGAGGGCCTGGTAATGCGTTCTCTGAAGTCTTCAGAGTTGAAGATGTCCTAGAGCCTTGGGTGGACTCTGGTTGAGTTGTCGCTCCCGTGGTTGAGCTGTACTCACGATGTGGATGGCCTCCTGCAGGTTCTGCACTTAATTGGCTCGTCTCTCCGGTATACCGCAACAAGATGAGTCACGGATGTAGTTAGTTGTTGGTGAAACTATCAAATCACCAGCGTAGGTATTGACAGCCGACAGAACGCACACGCGTGAAGCAGGTAGAATGCAAATGCCACAACTGACTTGCATGGTAAATTACCGTGCTTAAATAGCATGCAATATGTCTACTTGCACACTATTAGTTAAACGTGGTTAAACGGCCAGTTTCGCTTTTTTCTCATTGGTGCAACGTAAATAAATTTGAATTTAATTTACGCAATATGTCGGCGATTGATTTGTGTCGTTACAACACTTTCCTCTCTGAAAAAAAAAGGAAAAAAAATTCCTCTCTGCGAGGCTAGATAAGAAATGCATGACAGAGTTCGAACCAAGTTAAGCAAAAATATGATGAACCATAAGTGCTGGGCTTAAATATGCTTGTTGGTTGCTTCAACAATGATATGATGCCAGGTAACCACTAGGAATTGCTACACAAATTGTTAGCTCTAGTGGACGGTCATAGCACGTGAAGCAAAATAGAGCAGTGTAAGTTTTTGGAGCCGCAGCGTGAAGATTTCGAGGTAAATCGCCTCTGAATTTGCCAGGTTTAAGTTAAAACCTAAGCAGGTTGGATCGTTGTCAATGTGTTTGTATACGACCAAAGGAGCTAGAGTGCTCGACGTTGTGGTCATGACATTTGTAGAGTGGTCTTTGTGAAATAGATAAAGTTGAGATATGCATTGAAAGTGGCCTGTACCATGATATGAAGCTGATCACTACTTAGTGTTGCTACACGAAAGCGTTAGCTCTAAGTAGCTGGTCATACCAAAATAGGCAGTGTAATGTCATGTGTGAGAAATACATTATAATGTAAAAATATATACATTAAAATCAAAGGTAACTGCATAAAAACATGTACACGAACATTGCCTCAGAGATGGCATAATACCAAAGAACTGTTCAAAAATGCTACACAATTGTTAGCTAAGAACAGCTGGTTATGCCACGTGAGAGAAGTACGAAAAATAACGTTAGGTTAAAAAAATTTATAGTTAATGTTAATGTTTTAAAAAAAAATTAATTACGCGTTATACAAAGCAGGTTATTGAGATTGTGGGCAGACGGAGCCTGAGACGTGTGTAGAAGGTTGAACGCTCTCAGGATCAGGTGGTTCGATAAGCGGTTTCAACCTGTCTATGCTTACTGATGTCGGTGTAGCGCCTTGCATAATGATGAAGTATTTTGGTTGTTTGAGCAAAATCGGGTAAGGACCGCGATACTTGGGTTGTAGTGGTGCAACAGCATTATTGTTGCGAACGAGTACTCTCTTGCAGCTGTGGAGCTGTGGGTGGACGAAGACTGGACGAGGCGTGTGTCTCGGCTGCTGTTCGGACATGTTACCGAAATGAAGTCGAAGGCGGGTAGCTTCGTCTTGTGGGTCATCTTGTGCCGGTAGTAGTTGAGTTTTTCAAGTAAAGTGTTGATATTTGGAATAGGATATGCGTCAGATTTTGTCACTGAATTTAGCTTACGGTAGTCTCCACAGGCTCTGTACGATCCGTTTGATTTTGAGACAAAGTGCAGAGGTGACGCCCATGAACTTTTCGATGGTCTGATGATTTCCTCTTCCAAAAGCCTTGAGAAGTCTTCTTGGGCAGCTTTCAGCTTAGCAGGAGCCAGTGGTCGATTCTTGAGTGCAATAGGTTGTCCTTCTGTGACGATATGATGCATCGTGTTGGAGGCTCGTAGCTCTGACTTGTTAAGATCGAAAAACGATTTGTATTTTCGAAGGGCTGCTGATATCTCTGCTGAATGATGCACTGGGGTTGGCTGAATGACCTGTAACTCCAAACGCTCGGAGGCAAGTGTCCAAAAGCTTTGTTCAAGTCCGGTGGAGGAGTCGATGATCTTTTGATTGGCAAGATCAACAATGAGCCGAAATTTTAGAAGGAAATCAAGGCCTATTATATTATGTGAGACCTTGGCAATGATGAAGTTGTGGGAAAATTCACGTCGTAGACCTATGTTGAGTGTGCGGTATTGGCAGCCATAAGTTGGTATGGGCTCGCCTGTAGCTGTTGCGAGAAGAACGCCTAGCGACATCTCGGCCATTGAATCACCTTTGAGAACTGAGACTGCCGCACCTGTGTCTACGATGAACTCTTCGCCAGTTTTGAAATCAAGAAGGTGCAGAAGTTCGTTTGGTTGTTTGGCCGGGTCATGCAAACAAGTAGGCTGGTGATTGCGACCGGCATTGTCTGTTTGGTTCTCTATGTGAAAAATACGGCCTGGACGAAAAGAGTCGACAGGGATGTCGGATTGTAGTTGGCTTCTTCCCT
>JAQBSW010008024.1:0-20000 GCA_029291075.1 Eudiplozoon nipponicum
TTTTGATCTAGGACGCACCTCTAGCCTTTGCACATCCAAGCGCAGTCTGCAAGGCAGCAGTAAGTTACATGGTTGCCGTTGGCTGTTGAGAGCTCATTCGCCATTCGGAAATACGGGGTACTGTCCAGGGGTCCATGTAATCCTGTGGCTGTTGAACCCTTTTGTGGCGGGGAACACACACCGAGTCATGGTGCCGTCGTCGTTCTCATGTGGTATTTTATAGGAGATCCGATTGCCGGTCGGAAATCCACCACGCCCTGGTGACACCACCGCCATTGCCCCGTTAGCCCATGTACGATCAGCCATCGAGACATGGTTGACACCGTCGTACCACGTTGAGGAGGGGATGGACTTTACGACGGTTTAGAAACAAGGACTTCGTAATTGGTGTTTCTTCTTAAAAATCAATTATCGTTTATGATGATTAATAAATGTACTTATTCTTGAACAAGTCAAGCATAACGGGAGTTCTAGAAGGCCTACTCGAATGGGTTGCTGTGACTTTTGTTTTCCAATAATTTTATCTATTTTAATTTGATAAAAGTTGCACATAATTCGCAAGAGCCTTCAAAAGATATTTCATTCACTATGTTCTCTACTATCTGAAAGTTATAAGATAGTAAAATTCATGCTTTCCCATTCGACTGCGCAAACCAGTAATGATCTCATGGAATAAACAATGACAAATACGGCAAGATGTCTCTGACACCACTTATTTGGTTGCGGTATTTTAGTTCGCAAAGATTTTACACCAAGATAACCTAACTGTGACATAAAAGAAAATTATAAGATGAAGACAATTAATTTTACTTATAAATTACGTTTTATTTACAATCATTTATTTGTTTGTGCATGCTATCTGAAACAGTACGATCCACGAAGCTTTTTTACCGAGACTGATGTATCGCGTTTACCTGAGGACAGTGCACTCCGCGAGTGGGTATTTGCGGGGAACTCAACAGAGCCCTCGATGCAGCAGACACAAAAAACAAACACTGTTTCGCACAATTTCCAGCACACCCAGAACAGGTGCAGAGATACACGACACGGTTGTAACGTTTATGGGCTTCGGTCCGCACGAAAAAATTCTCCCAGCCAGTGTAAACTAAACAACAAGCAATCCGTGGGCAAAGACGCAACTGAAATTGCTTCAGTTCCAACAGATTCTAAGTACCAACATGCACTCAAACTGAAGAAATCGACAACACGTCCGAAGCGCTCGGAAGCGCTCGGTTACTGTTGAGTATATTGGTGACTATGATGAGAAAACTACCTTCAAACCGTCTGTAATACGGACTTCTGAAAAATTGCACTCAAAATGGGCTGGACTATCGCGTTCGTGTGAAACAAACGTCACAAAAAATGTTCGTGCAACCAGTGACAGTCATCAAATAGCTACCAAACTCCCAAGGCACCGAGCTAAAACCACCAGCGTATTCAGCACTAACTCGGTATATTTGGATGATTCGCATGAACATTTACCACAGCTGGAATTCGGTGAAATAACAGGTAACCGCGGAAACATATTTGGTGATAGGAAACACGGCAACGGGCACACAAACTGTAACTACAAGCCAAGTGAAGCTAAATTGAAACACAACAGCATCCGTGAGGACCAGGCTTCTCGAAGGTTCGGTTTATCATCAAAGCATGGTGAATCATGTTACGAAGACGGAAATCTATGCGTTTCTGATAGAACTCGCCATCAAGTGACTACCAGGCAAGCAAGTGGAAGTAGCAGTTCATGCAGTCGACGACATCAGTGGAGGCAACGGCGTAATTCGTTAAGCTCGTTGGTCTCGTCCAATTTGACAAGAGCTACGCTAGACAGCCGTAACTCACATGAAAGCATTAAAGAGAACTATTCCCAAATTGATGACGCCAATAACTGTAATATGGTTGCAGCCTCGAAAATTCTATGCTTTTCAGAGGAGGGTTCACAGCGAAATCGAGCCCAAAGTGCACTTTCGGAAGCTAAAATTGGACTTAGTAAACCACGACCGAGAAAAAGACAAACGTTTCTTACACAACGGAATTGGAGCTCATTAGCGTATACCTCAACTGATAGTGCAACAAATATTTCTGCATTGAAAACGTTCAAAGTAGACGAAGATATGAACGATACTCAAACTAATAGGCCCAGTGGTTCTAGTGGAAATAAAAAAATGCCGACATCACCGATGAGAAACACGTTTTCACTTGAATCTTCCCATTCTTCTATGTCGTCATCGTCAGCTACAACACATTCTCCGCTTAGCTCGCCGAAGTCCCAATCAAGCCACACAATTTTATCACTAGAATGGCGCGAATCACAAAACTCTGAAGTTGAAAAGGTCATAAGAAAATTGTCAGCACGGAAAAGGAACAGAAACCTATTTATTATACCGCCACAAAACGCAAATGCAGCAATGAAAACACAAGATAGAAATTTTGACATACCCTCGTTTGGCGGTTATACAGCGCAACCAGCTAAATGGCATATAACACACGACTTGACAACAAAATCAGTTCCTCAACAACTTCTAGCCGATGAATTCCTTCTTGTTTTAAAACCATCTGAGACACCAACATATTCTGAAAATTCGCAAGCAAACACTCTCAGCAGTAACCAGGCGATGTCGTCTGACTTCAGTGAAAGTCCAGGCCAGCAACACATAACACATAAAAAGATAACAATTCTGCCAACTAGCATTGAAGGAGGGGACGCGGAATCCTCGTCGATTGTCTACCGTGTAAACGGTAATGGGCAACGAATCAGCAAAGCCTTTTCCGCAGAGTGTTATGGCAAACAAATGCAACGCAGTTTCTTCAACATGTGTGAAGTACCCAACGCGTACAACACAACCGCGTCTGGAACCAACCCAACGATGGAACACGTTAAGTTGCACGGAACACCAGAAGGCATAGATTTCAAACCTAAAAATAGTCTTTATGAAGGCATAAGTAGTAAAACGGGGGAGGAAGATGATGAAGACGTTTCGGGAAATCCTTTTTATGATTTTGACTACGTAGCCAAAGACAACACAAGAAGTTGGCTAGATAAAGGCTCATCACTGGATACAATAACGTATCCTGTCGAGAAAAATACTTCAGACTACTGCTATTACCGGTCATACGGTGTGCAATCGCCTCGCTTATCTAGTCATCAACGTCACTCAAAGGCACAGGTTACTTGCGTACAAGAAGATGACAGTCAGTTTGCAATTGGTAACTCGTCAAGTGAAAAATTAATCCCAACATCCGATTGGTCTAAGCCAAATGAAACGACAATAAGTAATGATAACATGGTCACTGATAGTTCTGGACAGACAAACAATACATATATATGCCCAGATGCAAAATTTGTCGGAGACATTTACGAAGCGAAACATGTGAGTAAAAATGTCAGTATATTAATTTGTCTAACAATTGCATTCATTCAATTAATAATAAATTAGATCTTTGTTTACATATTGTAACATTCGTACGGTTAAAATAAAATAATTCATAATCAGACTTTAGCCATGCTCTGAAAAATAAACAGCAAATGTACACAGTAAAAAAAGAATAAAGATTTAGTTAAGTTTTGATTTTTGCCCATTTATATTGCTCCTCATGAGTTCATATTGTGCATTTATTTATCAATACCTAGCTATCATTTGCCGTGTGTCTCCATCGAGACTACCTCAAATATTCTCATTATATATATATATATATATATATATATATATATGTATACTGCGAGCATAAAATCAACAAGGCATAAGAAAGGACTTCCCAAAGAATGCACTTTGACAAATTATTGATAATTGCGCGTAAGGCGATTCTTGGCTTACGCAATGGATTAGATGCAAACTTTAAAGCAAATACGCTCATATTTAAGCTCATTTCACAACAATTCAGCCAATTTCATTATGAATGCTTAATAAAATGAGATCTGTCTACTTGATGAATTTCATTCGCTATATTATGTTTAGATAATTTTATACTGACAGCATATATATGATGAAATCATGGCACAATATTTCAAAATATATCATATATCATATATCATATCAGATCATATATATATATATATATATATATATATTCTTTTCGAATGCGAGCCATAATAAAATTCATAATACAATTTCCTTGTGCAAAAAGAGAACGAGATTTTATCAGATACAAGAACCGTTTCTTTCTCATATTCTTCTAGTTTTATATAAGTGGAAACGCAAAAGAAGATAGAAAATGTAAACATGGAGAGAGTGTGAAATAAGGGAACAACCAATCAATTGCGTGCGTCACCTATAGTTCAAGATCAATGCCTGACTAGCTTCTTCCGTTGGCATAAATCCAGCTGCATTTTTTTTATCCATGAATCTTCGTTTGTGGCTAACTCCTTTCTTATATTGCATTTAGTAATCATCTTAAATGCTACGTAGGGAGAACATACGTGTGATGTTTCAACGAAGTGTTGCGCAATTACAGACGTGTATTTACATTTTGATTTAAAACAGTCGTTTAAGTTGCAATGTTCTCTCATTTGAGTAATTAACCGTCTGGTCGATCGACCTACGTAAATTGATCGACAACTTGCGCATTTATATTGGTAAATAATATTTGATGTCGACATTAACGGCTGTTACATTTTGATCGACCGATCGAACAGACGTTTAAATACCCGAATGAGAGAACATTGAAATTTAAACGCCTGTTTAAATCAAATGTTAAATAAACGTCTGAAATAGCACAAAACATCGTTGAAATCTCATACGTACGTACTCTAGACGTAGTATTGAATATAAATACTAAATGCTATAACAGAAGGAAATAGGCCACATACGAATCTTTACGGCTAAACAAATGGCGGTCGGATTTATGTAAGCAGAAAAAGTATGTTCAAGCATTGAGCTCAAACTGTATGTGACGCACGCAATTGTTCGTTGGTCTCTTATTTAACAATTACTCAATGTCTACATTTTTTATCGTGTTTTGCCTTTTAATTTATATATAATGTGATGTTCATTATAGATAGAGAAAAATTAAAGAAAAGCGGTTTCTTTGTATTTTGCTAAAATTTCTTTTCTTTTGCACATGGAAAGGGTCCTATGAATATATATATATATATATATATATATATATATATATATATATATATAATGTCTAATCGCAGGATTTTTGATTATATGTATACTGTCTATGTGAACTCAATATTACATCAAGTTGCAAAGACAATACTTTGGGCATATCCGTTTCGTCTTTATGGTAAATTCTTCAGGTACTGTGCAGAATTTACCGCGGATCGATATCAATCATGGAACATTTGCTTCTGAGTGTGTGACTTTATTCACTGTGCAAACGGTGTCGCACTATATATTTATACATATATATATATATATATATATATATAATTTTTTTGGAAAGCGGGCATAAGTTTATAGCGGCTCTATTCCTATTAGATGATGAGAGCCCCATAGATGCCAAGTCCGATCTAGTGCAGCACGCTTCAAAACGTCCACTAAAATCAAAGCTAGATGCCTTAATCAATTTCGCCTTTACGCTTTATCGGCCTGCATTCCCAACAACGTCAACGCAGACGACAGCAAGAACGCTTTCTATTGCGGGCTAAGTTCTTTATTATTTAAGGCGATAATTTCAGATGTACTCTTGGTTACTGTTGAACTGAATTCTCAATTTGGACACTTAAGAGGCGCAGTATTTCATTTAAGTAGACGGTGCACTCTTAGATCACAGTGCACCAATAATTGAGAACGTCTGTTGGATTTCCGCGTGGAGCATAGATTATGTTTCAGATGTACAAATATAAGACATTGGGTAAAGCGCCGTGCCACTTGGTGTCCTCCAGTCTCCGGAAAACTGTGAAGTCAAGTAGATCATGTAGCAAGTACTCATATGTGCTGTGATTTCATCTAAGTCTGCCGTTCGTTTTGGAACACCTATGGCGAATTGCTCCATGTGCTTATCTGTCGTAGAATTTTACTCAAACTTTCTGCCATTCCAACAAATATATGAACATTATCTAAAATCGATCTTAATTGGACTAGATGGTGAAAGTTCGAATTCAGCATGGATAATGATAAATTCCGCTATGAAAAATTTAGTATATAATGTATGTGGCGTTGTAGGCTTCCGTATAATTATTTAAATCAAGTTTGCGAGCTTGAATTTAACACAAATCCCATTGTATTTAACCAGTCGTCGAACAACATAAAAAAACTTCCGCCAGCCGCAACGCACTGAAGCGTTTCGATCTTCCATGATCATCATCAGAGTACGACGGCAAACTGACTATCGAGGATCAAACCGCATTGAATATATATGGAAATCAAATTTAGATATGCGGCTCTCACCTCTAGCAGTCTCGCATAAATTGAACTTGACTAGAATTAGTCTTTCGGTCTCTGTTATGCCTATGAAGATTATCGAGAAAAGACGCTATATTGATGCTAGTTCGACTTAATACAAAAAGCCATACGAAGCACGTTCTTAAAGATGATTTTGGTTTCTTTTGGACCACAACTTTGGAATAGATGGGAAATTACTTGCATAATATAAAAGTTTATATTTTTTTCCAACTTATTCGCGCAAATTATCGGGGAAACTTTAATGTCAGCCAAACAATAAATCGTTGTAACAATAATCTTATAGTCGGTAAAATGTGTTGTACTAATAGTTGAGCTGAACACTTCAAAGATAAACGTTATTGGGAATCCGTCTCAACCCCGATCCTTGAAAGTATGCCTGAACGATGCATATGAAGAATTTATCCCTAAAAACCTCCAGAGCTGAACATACGGAATGCAATCTTCTCGCTTAAAATTGGCAAAACTACAGAGCCCCGATGATCTGCTTCAGTCCTTATTTATAGATGGTTAAAAATATTCGGAATGCTTACTATTTTGTCCTACTCTAAAGAATGCAAAGTCCGTGCCTCTTGCTTAGAGAAGGTCTATCATCATGCCTATCTTAAATATTAGCCTTGGTAATTTGTGTAATAGCCATCATGGTATAAGTTTGACACCATTCGTATCTATAGTATTTGATTTGATTATCTTACGCCAGGACAGCGCTTCGTGTTAATCACACACAAAAGGAAAACAAAACAGATTCCAACTTGGACGAGATTTTATACATAATATTTCCACCTTAAGACAGGTGCTTAAACAACGTCATGCAGATTGCTGTTGCAGAATAGCTGTCATTCTAAAATGCAAGTGCATTTAACTAAATGAATCACAATGTTTTATTCAATATTTTGTTGGCAACTGGTAAGCCCTTAATTTATTAAACTTTTACAGCATTCATTAAATAAAGATATATGATTGTATTGGATTCTATACTGAATTATCGCATTTTTTCTCTATTTTTACGTAATATTGTTCTCGATGCCATTATAAACTGCACTCTTCCATACTTTCAGAAATCTGGTGAAAAATTTCTCTTCGGCAGTAGATTTGTCAATTTTGATTGTGCGGACGATATTGTATTATTATCCAATAATCTAGATTCTGCCCAGACCGCGTGAGAAGGTTGGCAATCATCACTTCGTCTTTCGGTATAAAAATTGCACGCTCTAAATTTAAAATAATTCTACAGGATCACCTATGACCCACTTAAACTCTGCGTCTCCAAAGGGAAGATCCGCACTTAGTTGATAGGTTTTTTTTCTTGGTAGATCTATCAATGATTCAGCCAATACGGGTGACGACGTGAAAACGTGAATCACGAAAGCTATAATAGCTTTTTACAACTTTCGTCATCTTGTGAGAAGCGGAGCACCTCAATCTGCCGTAAAGGTAGGGTGTACAGTTCATCCATACGTGCAGTTTTTTTACATGCTAGTGAATCGACGGTCATGGACGAATTCAGGTTTTCGACCACCGCTGTTTTAGAAGCGTAGGCCGTATATATTACTAACAACGAATAAAAAGAGCGCTTCATCCTTGTACGTATTTTGAATCTGACAACTAGTGTTCCTTGTTAGACAAGCAATTAAGGCATCAACAACTGGATTGCTCGATTATGTTTTACATTTGCAACTAATTAGAATACTCAATAGATCATTGTCTTTCTAGCAAACATCAGATTCGTTTAAGAAACAAAGTGAATATATTTTTACTTGGCAGAAACATATAAAGTCAACTATAAACAAATTAATTACAATAGGGCCACGTGCGCATCAGGCTTCTTTGTTGAAAACAACTCGTGATATGTCATCCTATCCAGCTCAGTGGCAAACTTGTTGCAGATAACCTTGGAATTTTTATTTTATTTGATAAAAGTATTATTTATCGTTGGTTTTAGTATTCTAGCTTTTATTTTTCTCATGGTTATATGCCAGAAAGCTTCACTTGTCGAAGGTTTTTCATTGCTGTCTCTAATGATGTGATGCTATTTTCCAAGTAGTTGTACACGAATTGGATTTGCTAACATATGTTTTGTACAGTTTAAGGCAACAATGTGTAAAAACATCTACAAATATAAAATATATGTATCTATGGTATATCCCCAGTACGTTTACTATTGCCTAACCTTGGGTTTGTTTTTTTTAAATAACTAGTTCAATTTATTTGAAAAACACTCAAAACACAATGTATATACGAGCAATATATGGAATGGTTTTCAGTTTTGTTGTGTGAGACGTAATTTTAAATTTATAAAGTTCTCATTACAAGCATTAACTGCATTAACAGTGTAAATATTTCTTGCCTAAAATTCGTCATGTACTGAAGTTATAGCTTTCAGTTTTTAATAGTCATTTCTGGCTTTTTTTATCAGACGTATACTAATTCTTTTAACCATTAAATATTTATATACTTGAAAATTGCCATAAATTTTATTTATCACCGATTTCAAACTAAAGCTTGCTTATTATTTTGCATATATCAGGTAAAGTGGCCATTTTTACGTTCCTCGCCATTCATGGTCTTTATAAAATTTATTATCACTTATATATATATATATATATATATATATATATATATATATATATATATATATATATTTGCGACACACCGACACAACGTTTCTTTAAACATTTTAATTAATGTAAGCTTTACGAACATGATTCCCCATTGGGCGGCATTATAACGGGTCTTCTATAGCCTCTGGTAAAACGATGCTTTGTTATTTCGCTTCTCTTTAAAAACTCTGGAATAAAATTTTTCGTGAACAATTTTTGCGCCCGTTTTTCTATTGAGACCAAATTTAAATTGGAAGAAATGCATACTCACAATCAAGGACTCATTTTCGCCTGAATACTATCTGTTCGGAAAGCATGTAATGCGGCATAACTAATATTACTCTGAACACGCTTACTGCGATTGATATTTTCTTTATCAACAAAGCATGCAATTTACCAGCTAAGGTAAATTTTTCGAGGGTTTAATTTTGTAGTTTTTGGAAGCAGCATTACGCTCCATTTTGGCTGTTGTATACTTATAACTACTTGAGAAAACGAGCCCAAAAATAAGTCGAGCAGGTCACATTTCAAATGAATAATGCCGCTGATACCCCGTTTTTCATTCAAAAAGCTGTAAATCCAACTGACTGAAAATATTCAACAAAGCTGATCCAGGAATCAAATTTGCTTTATATCAAGTATACGTGCTTGAAGTAAACACCAATCCCATTGTATTTAACAAGTTGTCGAAAAATATAGCAAAACTACCGTCAGCCGCATTTAGATCTTCCGTGAACATCATCAGAATACGACGGAAAACTGACTAGCGATGATCAAACCGAAATGCATACGTGTATGGACAACAAAGTTAGATATACAGCTCTTATCTGTAGTAGTCTCGCATACATTGTAATTCACTGTAAGTGTCGACAGCATAATTTCTATTCAGTCACAAAAATTAAATTATTTTGCAGATTTCGCCAGATATTTATATAGATAATACAATTAAATAATCATTGATTGTGCGGGTGGTGGCAACAATTCTTTAAATCAAGTTTTCGATCTTGAAGTAAACACCAATCCCATTGCATTTAACAAGACGTAAAACACATTAGCAAAACTATCGTCTGGTTTGTGTTTACTTCAAGCTCACAAACTTGATTTAAAGAATTGTTACCGCTACTCGTGCTAGCATGGATTATTTGATTTTATCAAATTTACTTTCGAGATAGCGAATTACAAGACTTAACGTTCTTAGACCTTCAACTCACTCGACAGGTAAAAGGCGATTTTACATTGGCAATATAAGGAAATCTACGTTTTCCGGACAATATATTAATGATAAAAGCAGTATGCCTCCATATTTCAAAAACAACCTAACAAGCTATGCGAGATAGATCTGTTTCAAACACAGGTTCAGGGAAGATCTACGCTACCTGAAGCAAATTTTGTGGAAGTTAACAGTAGACTGCGCCCAATTTGTAGTAAAAACGATTCCAAAAAGCATGTCTTCTTGCACTTATTTCTATGAGGCCACATACCGGCAACAATAATTACACTTTGTTTGAATCTAAACACTAAAGCTCTATTTCCTAACGTATGAACTAAACATTGTATTCATAACACAAAGAGTCATAGAGCTGAATGCCAAATATCATTTGCTTACTCTAATAAAATGTTTCTTGTTTTTACACGTGCAATTGCTCAACCAAATCCATCAAAATTGTGGCAACAGTTGATGAAAAAGTTATACCGCGGTCTGACAAATTAGTACTTTTCAAGCATATTACTTTATTATGGCTTAAGGTCAACTTAATTTCAATCACAATTCTATGTAGAGTAGTCTAAACTCGTATGAAACATATACGAAACCCTTTATGTCATACAACAAGCCCAAAGTCTATATAATTAAACAAGCATTTCTTTAAATCAAGTTTGCGAGCTTGCAGTAAACACCAATCCCATTGTATTTAACCAGTCGTCGAACAACGAAACAATTCTACCGCCAGTCGCGACAGAAAAGATTTCGTTTCGCTTTTGTACATGGGAAGGGTACAATAAATATTTTTATAGCTCGCATTTCAAAATAACATATATATATATATATATATATATATATATATATATATATATATATATATATATTTTATAAGGAAGCAAAACACATTAATACCAAAGTGGAAAATGGCAATTTTTTTAGCCTAATAAATATCACTTTACTATCTTCCATTTGTATACATCCTGAATTTCCATTTGATTTTGTCGGCTGCAACTAGTCTGAATTGGTTTTAATTCAATTTTCTGTTTGGCCTAGTTACCAGAAACATAATCAAATGAAAGCCCAGGATGTATATAAATGAAAGATTGTAAAGTGATGGATAGTAGTCTCAAAATAAATGGCCATTAGCCACTTTGCTATTAATGTTTTTTTCTCTTAATAAGAAATAAATTGTGGAATATTTGAAGGCAATGGACATTATAAAGAATACATATATATATATATATATATATATATATATATATATATATATATATATATATAGACACACCCTATCACTAATCTTTTTTCTATATTATTGCATCAGGTGACATGATTTCTGATATATTATGAGAGATCGGACTCATTTATTTGGAATTTTAAGTTGAAGTGGATACCCTTTAATTTCCGCATCAAAATAGAAAAATAATCGAATCGGCAGTTATACACAGAACCAAATGGCCGCATGTTTTATCCTCGAACGCGTCAATGTTTTTCAAAGCTTAGAAGTGCCTACATAAAGGCTGAACTCGTCAGATATATGATTTCTTTTTGCGGTATTCTGCAACTTTGAGTCAATTATATATATATATATATATATATATATATATATATATATATATATATATATATATATATATATATATATATATATAAGAACAAAACAACGTACTCCATGGAATAACATTTATTAATAAATCTTATTTCTACCAGTATCTACAGCCATTGTTCTGGATTCGTTAGTATATTCGTTCATCCAATCCCACTGTACATTTGTTGTAGCCAATCTCCTCTTCGTTATGCTAGCCTTTGTTTTGCGCAATTTAGACCACTCCTTTTGCGTAACGTCATTTGGTATGTCATCGCTTTCATTGTAATTGTGTCCGTAATTGATGTTTGTATTGTATTTTGCGAAGCGTTGGCTATTTTTAAAGGCATGTCAGTTATGTCTTTGTTCCATACCAATTTAATTTCTTTTTGAATTATTTTATTCACGCTTAAGCAGGGCTTTAGCTTATTAATTGCAATAGCTTCAAAAGCTAGAAGCATTTTCTCTGTTTTTGCCTTGTAGAGAACTGAAAAATTGTTACTACTAACAGCATGACCTGTGAGTAGTACATTTTCGCAAATTGCTGATTTTTGTGCAGGAGCTGCACCCCTCTTTAATAGTTCTTGAGGGAGATGCTGATTTATTCTAGTTTCGTGCTTCTTTTTTGATCTGCCGATGTAGTGAGCGTTGCAGGTACATTAAAATTTGTATACAGACAAAGGTGTTGACGTCACAGAGAGGCTATCTTTTTCATTCGTGCGCATCAGTTTTGTTGTGTTGAACACCACTCTCACCTGTATTGATGTAAACTGTGCTTTTGTCGCTAGAATTACTTTTCGTTTGAAGATTTCCGCTGGAAGATCACCTTCAAAGGGAACACTAAGCGTTACTATCTGGGGAGTTTGATTTTCTTCCAAATTGGCCTCGATTTTGTTGCGTTGCCTCAAGTTGTAATCGATGAACCAGTCAAAAAAAAAAAAAAAAAAAAAAAAAAAAAAAAAAAAAAAAAAAAAAAAAAAAAAAAAAAAAAAAAAAAAAAAAAAAAAAAAAAAAAAAAAAAAAAAAAAATCGAATACAACTTGAGGCAACGCAACAAAATCGAGGCCAATTTGGAGGAAAACAAAACTCCCCAGAGAGTAACGCTTAGTGTTCCCTTTGGAGGTGATCTTCCAGCAGAAATCTTCAAACGAAAAGTAATTCGAGCGACAAAAGCACAGTTTCCATCAATACAGGTGAGAGTGGTGTTCAACACAACAAAACTGATGCTCACGAATGAAAAAGATAGTCTCTCTGTGACGTCAACACCTTTGTCTGTATACAAATTTCAATGTACCTGCAACGCTTAGTACATCGGCAGATCAAAAAAGAGGCTCAAATCTAGAATAAGTCAGCATCTCCCTCGAAAACCATTAAAGAGAGGTGCAGCTCCTGCACAAAAATCAGCAATTTGCGAGCATGTACCACTCACAGGTCATGCTGTTAGTAGTAACAATTTTTCAGTTCTCTACAAGGCAAAAACAGAGAAAATGCTTCTGGCTTTTGAAGCTATTGCAATTATTAAGCTGAAACCCTGCTTAAACGTGCAAAAAATAATTCAAAAAGAAATTAAATTGGACTGGAACAAAGGCATAACTGACATGCCTTTAAAAATAGCCAACGCTTCGCAATATACGACACATACATCAATTACGGACGCAATTACAATGAAAGCGATGACACACCAAATGACGTTACGCAAAAGGAGTGGTCTAAATTGCGCAAAAGTAGTGGTCTAAATTGCGCAAAACAAAGGCTAGCATAACGAAGAGGAGATTGGTTACGACAAATGTACAGTAGGATTGGATGAACGAATATACTAACGAATCCAGAACAATGGCTGTAGATACTGGTAGAAATAAGATTTATTAATAAATTTTATTCCATGGAGTACGTTGTTTTGTTCTTACATTTTAAAAAATGGTGAAATTAGAAACTATCAATTTATATATATATATATATATATATATATATATATATATATATATATATATATATGTGTGTGTGTCTTGTGTGTATTTAATAAATTGGCACTTGCACGCAAACACTATTAAAACCTCACCTGCTGCGTTTTTTTCGAAGTTTGGCTTATTAGTTAAATGAAAAAATTCCGAAGCCGACGTGCCCAGGTTCGAGCACTATTCGCGGAAATTTCTGGACAGTACGTGATGAGTTCTTAGTAAGGACAAAACCGGCCTTCTTTATGAATGGTCTTTTCTACACTATATAATACTTTGTTTATACTGTCAAATTTATTTATATAATAGGTCAGGTGTTTTAATCAAGATCACAACCCTGATTAAAATAATTGTTATCACCGCCAGAGCAACCAATGTTCGTTTAATAATATAACATGTTTAACAACGAAATCACAGCTGTTGGTTTCTTGCAGACAAACTGTAAATTGCCACCATCCGATAATTCTAGCACATGATAAATTACTTTTGATATTTGGAACCAATAGTGAATTATAAAGATAAATTATTGAATTTAATTGCCTTCATAATATAGCCTGTAGATGTCAGAAATTGGGACTTGAACGGCTGGTTGTTCTTTGAGGTTAAATTATTAAACGGTTGCGCTGATGTTAAACTTATTATTTATCAAAGGAACATGACAAGAGATAATGCGTTATAGGGAAATCGTCACAGAATAAATCCTTATCCATTTGAGTATAACGCACGGTGGCAAGATGAAAAACATTTGAATAAATGCAGACATGTAGATAAAGTAAATTTTAAATGATTGAAGTTTATTTTAAATTATGATGAAGAAGAAAGTGTAAGCAGAATTTTACTTTATTTATAAGGGCATTTTAAGTGCAAGAAAAATACGAAAGAATCTGATAACGCCTAGTACAATGCAAGCGTACTTTAGAAGGGTTTTGATTTTCGCAGTACAATTTTTTTCATTAGCTGACTTGTTTTAATAATTTAACTTACTTGCTTTCAAATAATGCATGGTTCTTAATTTTCTCTTGACAACAGTAATAAAGAAATAAAGAGAGTTAAATCAAGAATATTCCATAATGTTTGGCAGAACAATAGGCAGTTATTTGCAAAATTTTGGTTTTTGTCCATTTTATTGTATTTTGACGTTATTTGTGTTTGCGTAAGTTTCAGATAAATTAGTTCTTAGACTTTAATTAAGCACTGGCTGATTTGTGCACATTTGATTGCCTTCTATATGATGTTTGATAAAGTAAATTAATGGCAATATAAAAATGTTCCAGTTCAATACTGTCTATTTGGTTTAAGCTTTTCTAAAATTTTGTGGCTGTTTTTTTCAGTTATTTCTTTTTAATCAAAATTATTTTCCAATACTTTCTTAAATATTTCTTAAAAAAAAGAAAAATTGCGAAACTTGATTTTCAAAATTTACTTGATCTATAATTAAACTAACATTGGTTGCGCAGGCGGTGAAAACATTTAATATAAACAAGATTGCGAACTTGATATAAACACCAGACCTACTTTTTGTCAGGATAAGCTATGAACTGTAAAATGCAGAAAAGGCATTTCATCCAGTAGACCGGTTTCGTCCTTATTGGGGACTCGTCACATACTGGCCAGAATTTGCCGTGGAAAGGGCTCGAACCTGGGCATGTCTTCTTCGGAATCTGATTCTTTTAGCACTGAGCCATCCTACCGCACACTACACACAATTTTTAGTCATATACTAACTAATGTAACTCGGTTAGTTTCTATATTGTAGGTGGAGCTCATATGGTATCCATTTAGACGAATCTCTTTTTTATTCACCATGTTAAATGACGTAATTGAGATCACTCTCATATCATAGGGTGGGAAGTCCAATTTATCATATATATTCTTCATAACCTCATGCCAAATTCGATTTTTTGAATTGAAAAGCAGATGACACATACACGTATGAAATTTCACTTAAACCACTCGAGTTGTTCTTAAGACTGGCTTATTTAAGTACCTATGTTGTTATATCTTTAAGTAAACATAATTCAAGTATTTGCGTGCGTGTTTGTATATAACTCAAGCGTATTCAGTTAAATATGACTGATTAACAAGTACATCTATCGAAGTTAAACTGTTTTAAAAATATGTTCATTTTCCCTTTTCACGAGTCATACAAGTTATTTTATTTTTAACATTTGAAACGATCTCAACAGATAGGAGAAGCGCAAGATACAAAAAAATCATATTTAACAAAATAAGAAGCTTAATTTAGCAATATATAAAATTTAAATAACGATGCAATTCTTGAGTCGAGTTTCAAATATTTCTTTCTTAATGTCTTGTTTAGAATATTTCATTATCCATATTTTTTTCGAGTTAAATTAACTTTTAATAATAATGCTCATGGTGTGACCTCTGTGCAAATATTATGGACACGTTGGTTCGTGACTAAGATAAACGTAAAATTATACTATTTAAGAAGAAAATTAAATTAAGATTTATTTTAATTTTTCCTTTTTCTGCGGATAGTTTTAATGTATAACGGAGATAGCTGATAAAGCCTATACTAGAAAAAAATTTTTAAAGTTAGATGTGGACATGATAGAAATCGCCGATTTTAGAATTCATAGATCTTCCCAAGGCATAACTAATTTAGACGTAGTTAAAAATGTATGCTAAATCTTAAAGTGAATCAAGTTGAATTGCTGATTCGTGGTTTCAACATGATAAGCCCTCGTTAGTCAGTTTGTCGTCGTACTCTGATGATGATCATAGAAGGTCGAAAAGCGCCAGTGCGTTGCGACTGGCGGTAGTTTTGTTATGTTGTTCGAGGACTGGTTAAATACAATAGGATTGGTGATTACTTGGAAGCTCGCAAACTTGATTTAAAGAATTGTTACCACCACCCGCGCAAACAATTATTGTTTAAATTGTATTGCCTATATATGTAAATGTGGCGAAAGCTACAAACAGCTAATGTTCGTGACTGCATAGGAATTGTGCAGCCGACATTTCCAGTCAAGTACAATGTATGCGAGACTGCTAGAGGTGAGAACCGCATATCTAATTTTGCTTTCCATATATAGGCAATGCGGTTTGATCCTCGATATTCAATTTGCCGTCGTACTCTGATTATGATCATGAAAGGTCGAAACGCGTCAGTGTGTTGCGACTGGTGTAGTTTTGTTATGTTGTTTGACGACTGGTTAAATACAGTGGGATTGGGGTTTACTTCTAGCTCGCAAACTTGATTCAAAGAAATTAAAAAGAAGTTAGAAATGAAGTAATTGAAGAGGCTGTTAAAACAGCGGTTCTTCTTTCTGAAAAAGATAAGGTCTAATTTGAATTCGACCTTGCCTCATAGGTTTAAACAAATATAAACCAAACTACGAAATTCATCGTTTCAGAAATGAGTTAATGTTAAACAAGGTTTTATGATTATAGGCGTAAAATCTAGGATATACGGTTCTGATGAGCCAATCCATTTATTATAATAATAATAATAATAATAATAATAATAATAATAATAGTAATATTAATAAAATAATAATAATAATAATAATAATAATAATAATAATAATAATAAAATGTTAGAAATGTTGGGCGATGCTTAAGTATAAAATAAATTAACAAATGACCAAATTAATAGGTTACAATGATAAGTAAAAAGACTAATCACTGATGTGGTTGCTAGTGAGGAATTAGATTCGGCACATGGTAACACACTCAAACAAAGCGATACAGTTGCACCCAGTGTGTATGATTTCGTTAGTGCGCATAAACCTGGTCCAACACACCCCAGCATATCCAATTTCTAAGTTTCTATGATAAAAAATAAGAAAATATTCCAATTAATTAGATCATACATTGATGAATTCTTGGTTAATAAATATGTACTAGATGAAGGTGATAGTTTTTTTAGCTTAGACGTAGTATCTACGTACATAGATAAACTTTTGGCTGTAGCCCTGGCTAGTCTTCAATCTTTCCTTTAATATTAGATGGAAGTAAAATGACGACTGAAAACGTCGTGGAGATGCTGTGTATTTGTATGACCTCTAATTATTTTAAATTTAGAAACAAGTTTTATACACAAATCAGAGTTTTCACAATGAGGCAACCTTTGTCGGTGCCAATATTAAAAAATTGTATACTTAATTTGGAAAATAACCTTCTGGATAAGACACCACTGAAGCTAAAATTTAATTTACAGTTGTGTTACGACATATTAGTGGCCTGGAACCGTGGTGAAGATGAAGTGGTAAATTTCCTCAATTTTTCGAATTTAACGGCCGAACTCCTATGTACTCTTGAAATGGAATCATCTGGTGAATTATGTCAAATTAATTAGAAATGGTGATATGTTAGAAAGAGATATTTATGGGAAGGATACTTATTCGGGAGTTCTTCTTAATTTCAAGTCAAATCACCCGTATCTTATGAAAATCGGCATCTTAATGTCATTAACATCAAGGAGCCTTATATTAACAGATATAAAGTATAGGAAGTTAGAATAAGGTGGACTGTGTGATATTTCTTCTTTTAATAGATGCAAAAATGATGGATTTCGTAATATCATTTAATCCTATTTTGCGGCACATAAAAGCGGATAATAGGACGGAAATGCGTAAGGTCATGGTATTACCGGACTCTATATTAAGAAGGAAGGTAAAATCAGTAGCTTTAAAATACAATATAAAAACCGTCTTAGAGCAGTTCCATATTTTCGGCATTAGACTCCCTAACTAAAAAGAAAAAAATAACCCGTAGAAGCAAAAAGAGTGTATGAAATCCCAGGCAGTGATCGTAATCTCAGATATGTTGGTAGAACCATGCATCTAATTAAGATAAGTAAAGGAGAACAGGGAACTGCGTGTAAGCATGAAATATATAGCCAAATCTGATCTTGTGTGTCATGCAGTGGAGAGCGGACATTCTATTAACTAGAATTCTTCAAGTTTGAAAACTAGAAAGTAAACACCAATCCAATTGTATTTAACCAGTCGTCGAACAAAATAACAAAAATGTCGTCAGTTACAAGCACTGACGCTTTTCGACCTTCTGTGGTCATCTTCATAATACGTCGGCCAACTGACCAGAGAGGATCAATTTTCAATGAATATATATGGAAAGAATAATAGAGTATTCCATTTGCCAACGTAATATGATGATGATCACGGAAGATCGAAACACGACAATACATGTGACTGAAGATAGGTTTTGCTATATTTTTGAACGAATGGTTAAATACAAGGGGATTTGTGTTTACTTCACGCTTGAATACTTGATATAAAGAATTGTTATATTCACTCACACTATCAATGATTGTTTACTTGTTTTATCTAAATGTATGTGGCGAAAGCTAAAAAAGATTAATGTTCTTGACTGCAAAGAAATTGAGCAGACGACATTTCCAGTCAGGTACAATGTAGGCTAGACCACTAGAGGTGAGAGCTGCATATTCTTTTTTTCCATATACATGCATTGCAGTGTGATCCTTTTAGTCAGTATGCCATCGTACTATGATAATGATCGTGGAAGGTAGAAACACTTCAGTACGTGTGACTGACGGTAGTTTTGCTATGTTGTTCAATGACTGGTTAAATACAATGGGATTGGTGTTTACTTCGAGCTCGACAACTCAGTTTAAAGAACTCTTACCGTCACTCGTGCAATCTATGACTGTTTATTTTTACCTCTCTCCTCTCTCTTTATATATATATATATATATATATATTGCGATATCTGAAAAAACTTTATGTTGTGACTGCATAGAATTTGAGTAGCCGATATTTCCAGTCAAGAGCTTACACCCACATGCCCTGCACCTATCAAGTGAAAGATCAGTTAAAAGCACAAATTATATCGTAAGAGAAAATATCGCTCTTGCTTCA
Source organism: Eudiplozoon nipponicum (assembly GCA_029291075.1). Taxonomy (NCBI): domain Eukaryota; kingdom Metazoa; phylum Platyhelminthes; class Monogenea; order Mazocraeidea; family Diplozoidae; genus Eudiplozoon; species Eudiplozoon nipponicum. The sequence goes on from JAQBSW010008024.1 coordinate 19,556, forward strand.
TTATTTTTATTTTAATTTTCGATTTACACTGTACCGAAGAAGGATGTATTGCATAGTGTGGATAAGGCAATTTATCCAATAGACTGGTTTTGTCCTTATTGGGAACTTATCACATACTGTCCAGAATTTGCCGCGGACAGGGCTCGAACCTGGGTAAATGAAGCGCTAATTAACAAGCGTGTTTTGCTTCCTATGGAATCACGACTGAGAAATGAAACTGTCGGGAGTTCGAGCTATGTCCGCGGCATATTCTGGACAGTACGTGAATTTTTATAATAAGGACGAAACTGGTCTACTGGATTAATTGCCTTTTCCACACTATACAGCACTTAGTTTATACTGACAAATGTATGTACATAATGGGTCAGGTATTTATATCAATATCGCAACATAGATTAAAAAGTAAATCAACGGGAACTCAGTGTGTGTGTTAGTCACAACATCG
>JAQBSW010008024.1:25000-36769 GCA_029291075.1 Eudiplozoon nipponicum
CAGTAAAAATGTCCAATTTTATCCTTACTCCTAATTGGAATGAGACACGATGTTTCTTTAAAATAATTATTTCTATACATTATACACTAAATGAATATTTTAGTTAGAAGAGCACACTCATGCAAAAATTGAAGTATCAAAGATTGTTAATTTCCGAAGGTGTTTTTTGTAGTAAATAATATTTAGTTGTATACTAATTGTGTATGTGATTTTATATATATATATATATATATATATATATATATATATGTATATATATATGGTTTTATTTAATATAGAAAAGGCAATTCATCCAGTAGGCCGGTTTCGTCCACTCATCCATCCTGCAGGATGTGTCAGTGGTTAAAGCACCAGATTCCGAAGCAGACGTGCCCAGGTTCGAGCCCTGTCTCCGGCAAATTCTGGACAGTATAGGATGAGTTCCGAATTAGGACAAAACTGGTCTACTGGAGAAAATGTCTTTTCTACATTAAACCTCACTTAATTTATACTGCCAACTTTATGAACATAATAAGTCAGGTATTTATATCAAGATCGCAACCTTGATTAAAGTAATAGTAGTAGCTCAGTATTATTGCAAAAAAATTGTTATAGTCTCCAGGTTTGCTACTAAAATCAACAAAAGTTTAGAAATAATTAGTTCTGTAACGTTTTCTCTTTTGGCATAATGTAGATTTTAAGTGTTCGAATAATTATTATTCATTTTATTATACTGAGTTATCCCTTGAAATATATTTGATAAATTCATAAAAACATCATTTGTATATTTGTTGTTATTTTCTCATACAAACATCGTAATGGCAACTTGTTCGATTTGTTTTTCCGAGGTCTCCATAATATTAATTGTTATTCTTTAAAATTTCTCTGACAAATTAAGAGGCAAAAAATTACGAGAACCAATAATTTAATTATATAAATTTTACATGTCTGGGTTGCAATATACCATACGGTTATACTTGATTGTTTTGTCCTTATACATCCCGGTGAATTATATGACCTGATTATTTGATATAATATTTGATTGGTAAATCGCATGATGTGCTCCTTAAACTTTTATATTCAACATAAATTCCCAATCTGTATTGCATCATATTTTCAAATCATTTTCTCACATATCAAATCGTGTATAATCAAAGCTACAGACCAATTTGCATTTTAATAATGTAAATCTTAAAGTTTATGTTCTTTATTTAATGGTAGTTCGACATATTTATATATATTGTGTATAGCTCTGTGCTGGCAGTTCGATATTTGGTTTTTAAATTTCGGGACCACTGTTGCTAAAAGTATCAATTAATTTGAGCATTATTTTATACACAATGTAAATTTTCAGAACAATTCTTAATAAATAATTTTTTACATTTATTCAATAATAAATGGTGAAAATGTACTTATTACAGGGCTCAGCTTGATTTTGTACTTCACAATTTTTTTCTTAAATAATCCTTGTGAACAAAGTGAGACGCCATAAATTGAAGTTTAGCTGATTGTGTAAATATAAGCGAAGTTATTTCAGTAAGGACCGTGGTTACAAATTATTTTATTAAAGTTAATTATCCTGGACTTATTGGTAAATTCTTGATGGAAATCAAATAATTTTTGCATCACCCATATATACCTACGTACTTTAGTTGCTGTCTGACAAAATTATGAATCTGTGGAAGATCTGGTCAGTGGCAAGTTAATGTACTCGGTGGATTTTTTAGCCATTCAAATTAACTATGATTAAGATGTCCCAAAGACATTGTTAATGATATCATCAGCAACAGATTAGACGTTTTTGTAAAGCTAAACCATAAACGGTAAGAACACTGCATTCATCATTTTTGGTTCTTATTGTTATTATTTGTCTTATTGTTGTTATCTGTATTATTTTTATTGTTATTACCCTGTTAAACTAAACCACTTGAGAAATGTCTAACAATACATGAATTTTGTCTAGCTAGGCTGTATTGCCACAAATTGATGCAACATAGAAATCAATTGGCAAAATAAAAAAACGCAAGTAGAATAAACATGGAGCATGTGAAAACCAAACTAGGAAAAACCTGTTCCCACTGAAATTATGCCTTAGGAGTGCACATATGTATCAAGTATTGCGTCAATAAATCCTTCCCTCATATATAAGAAAACACAAGCCAGCTAGACAGAAAACACAAGCCCGCTAGACAGAAAACACGCGTCTAGGTGATGTAAACACATGAATGTTGTGAAGTGTTAATTTCTATTTTAACTAACTCATGTGGTTGTAACCGCTAGACGAGACTAGTGTACTTATAATAAGTATGTAGATATTTCATTATGTACATGTTTTCCTGTAAAATCTGAAAATCAAAATCTCAGTATTAATGCACATATATTTCATTTGTTAATTACAGCTATTTTTTTAAATTGGATTGACATTTAATTTGTAATATGCGTACAATAAGGCAAAGACGCTGCTGCAAAGACTGCTGCATAAATCTTCTGTAAATAAAAAGAATTGAATTCCTAAAGTGAGCACACACTACCTGTTCAAATGTCTTTTTTTTGCAAATAACCAAGTTCAATTTCTCTAAATTCATTTCTTTAAATATTATCCACGCCAAAATATATACTCGTGAAACTGTAGATTAGCCAAAAAAACCCAATCAAGTTTTCTGTAGATACTCAGCATAAAAAGAAATTTTACCGCTTTGAGTTGACTTCATTGATTGGCAAATATACCTCAATTCTAACTATATATCCCTGTCACTGATTACCTTTAAGTTCTTTTTGCCCAGAGCAAATCTTTGTTTTCTATTTTCCTTGTTTACAAACATTACGTTTGCACATCACACACAAGCGAAACTTAGTACGCGTAAGCGACACTTTTTCACGGACATAAAGTCTACCAAATGAGATTTTAATTTAATAACTTTTTCGATAATTGAAACCTTGTCGAAAAGTGAGAACATTGGCTTCATGCAAAAGTTTATCACATCCAAATTCAGGCAAGAGTGCCGCGAAGTCTGCAATTGCTTTGGAGTATGAACAGTACTGATGAATTTCAAAATAATAATCAACGCGCAAATTCCTCCTTTTCTGTTATTTACTGAGTCTACATTTATGCAAAGACGCGATCCCTTTCTTTGTCATCAGGAGGATTAAGCTCTAACATCATAAAAGGTGTAGGGGCTTTCTTCGTAGTTTAATAATAGCTGGCAAAGTTTCTCCACCGAATTTCGTTTCATAACAAACGATTAAAATGCAACTTCTAAATAGACAAATTTAATTCCAAAATTTAAAATTGTTACTTATAGATCTAATTTATTTTATTAAAAAAGAGAACGTGTAACGTTCTTTTGTTAAAATTCCGATAACAATATCATGTTTTCGATTAAATCGTAATCGCAAATTAATCGGCGGAAAATTTGAGATAAAATTAGTCGAGCTGTTTAATATAGCTAAAAAGCTTTTATATTTCAATTGGAAATCTTGTGTCTGGTAGACAGGTTTTTTGGACGAGTTCAACTTTTTTGCTGATTTATAAAGTCGGTTTGCGTATGTGTGTGTGTGCATATCAGTACGAGTGTGTGCATTTGGGTTCACGAAAATGTGGTCAAATATCTATAATTTTAACATCAGTTAAATATTAGTGGTTTATAACAAACACTTGCGATCTTCGACACTGCTAAATAGTAGAAATAAAATTTAGTTTAACTAATTTATGCATTTTTATTTTTAACTGTGGTGGAATTCGTGTATTGAAGCACAAATTTATTATAACGCAGGTAAGCACAACAGAGTTCAAGAAAGACATTTTAATTTCGTCAGAACTCAAGACGACTATGAAATCTGTTGCTTCATATATGCGTTATACATATGTGTTTTATAATAAATTTATGTTTTAATACACGATTTATTTCTTATTTGAAGTTTCAATTGATTATCAAGTTTATTCGCTGAACACGAAATGTCATAAGAAGCCGAAATTGTACATTTTGTCAGTTTTAATTTGATTTTTCTGATCAATATCCATTTATTACCTTGTTAATAAACAAAAATGTATTTAAACATTGTTTTTTTCTTTATAATTTTTAAAATATCTTATGAAATATTGTACCTCATTAGGACTATTGCAGAATAACACTGTAGGTACATGCGTACGTAAATTGAAATTTAGATCTCCCATGCGGAGGGTTCCATAAGAGATTATGCCAATAAGTTCGAATTAACTAGGCCTCTCCACAAAACACTTTTTTCTCCATATATATATATATATATATATCGCTTATTCGTATTTCTCTTGGTAATAGAGGGTGCAGTGCGGCGTGATGACGTGACAGCTACTCCGACTACTGGTATCCAGCTAAAGGATATTTGGTCTAAATTTTTATCAATTTCGGCCCTCACCAGTGATTTCCTCAATAGCCTGGTGAGCAGATTTGAAATTTACATTCTCGAATAATTCGCCGACTTGCAGTAGTGAGGTTCCGAAAAATTGTTTGGTGATAATGATGGCACTAAAAAAAACGACCGTGTAGAACTGACCGAATCTTAAATTTCGCCCGCCGGCAATGCTTTCTAACATTCAATTTACCTTGTCCTACAATGAACCGAGCGTGTACATCGCAGTTCAAAACTGTCCAGATTTTAGCAGCTATAGAGCGTCATTTCTCATATGTACACAGCATCAACTAGGGCCAAAAGCACGATTGATTTTAAGGCGTTAGACGTGGTATTTGCAGGGATAAACGATTGATTCAAAGTGGCTTGCTTATTTCACCAATGAAAAATGCAGTAATGCTGGTGCGTCCTTAAATTGCAGCAAATACCGAATTGCTCTGTGCCATAAAATATCGTAGATCAAGGAATTTATTTACGTTCGGCGTTAAGGCTGAGCTTATCCCGGATCAAAATTGATCATAATGACTATTTTTGGGCAACAACAAATGAATACATTTTGAGCGCAGGTGATGGCTTTCTGAAACTTTTGACTTTTCAACTGTCAGTAAAGCAGTTTTAGCGTATTCATCACGACCGTGTTCAAAAATCGACAACCTAATTAAACAGATTTGGAACAATTACACATTCCTATCGAACACTGAACCCCAGCGGAAAAGTTTCAGAAATATCTTCTCTTAAATACTGTTTATTGCGAAGGACTAATATATATGCAAGTATGTATTAGGTGTTGCGAACCTAGTAACAAATTAGTTCAGTTGTGACAAGAAGGATAAAAGAAAGTCAGCATGAACGGAAAGTATAATTTCGTGCACATTCGTGTCGTGCTTACTGGCGCCTCATCAGTAGGAGCCGGTATTACGCCCTTTAACCAATATATATTTGGTCAAAGAATGTGGAATAATAGGACGGTACAATCTCATAGACGAATGTGTAAACCTGAAATAGTGAAGCTAACATCATATAAAGTCTACGACAATGCGACTTCAACGCTAACTCACACTATATAATATATATACCGAGTCTGTAAAGGATACTAACACTATGGCTATTGTGTTAGTAACCGATACCAACATTATTGTACCGAAAAGTACATGGTACTAGCACTATGGTTTTCGAGTCGGTACATGATACCAACCTGATGGATATCAATTTATGCTAAAGTTCACCAAAATTGAGAATTACAACAATTTATGAACACCTGTTACTCCAGTAAATCCAGACACTCTGGCCTTGATCGATATCAGTTATCACATTTCGCGGTAAGCATGACATCATTAAATTCAATATATTTCAGTTAAATACTGTTTGTTGCGAAGAGCTAATATATATGCAAGTATGTATTAGGTGTTGCGAACCTAGTAACAAATTAGTTCAGTTGTGACCAGAAGGATAAACCAAAGGCAGCATGAACGGAAAGTATAATCTCATGCACATTCGTTTCGTGCTTACTGGCGACTCATCAGTAGGAGCCGGTATTACGCCCTTTAACCACTATTAATTTAGTCGAAGAATGTGGGATAATAGGACAGTACAATCTCCTAGACGAATGTGTAAACCTGCAATAGTGAAGCTAACATCATATAAAGAGATTGTACAGTCCTAATTTCCTACATTCCTCACCCAAATATATAGTGGTTTAAGGGCGTAAAACCGGCTCCTACTGATGAGTCGCCAGTAAGCACGAAACGAATGTACACGAGATTATACTTTCCGCTCATGCTGTCTTTGGTTTATCCTTCTGGTCATAATTGATCTAATTTTTTACTAGGTGCGCAACACCTAATACATAATAGTGAGGCTCGTGTTGAAGAAGGCAGTCTATACAGGTAAGCAGAATTATTTTATTTAAGAAAGAAAAATACTGGAATAATAACTGCGTTAGTCGAAACGCAGATCAGGCAATTTAACATCACCTTTTGGTTTAAAATTACGTGGTAGGTTTGAGGTGTTTCATGTTTAAAAATTAGAACTTGGATAATCAATGATACTTCGAATTTAGACAGTTTTAAAATGTTAGCAATAGAAAATATGTAGGAAAGTTGTAGTTATTTTACCCAAGTGAGCAGTCTATTTCAATTGGAAGAAGTTGAATGCAAGTAATTGAGGCTGTAAACGCTAACAAACGTCCAGATAAACTTGAACGGTGCAAACTGTTACAAAGTACCAAAGTAAACTTCGTGTTTAACATTCATAGCAAGAAAATGGAATTAGAGTAGCAACTTTTCAGTTTGCCACACTTTCAGCTTTGTTAGAGCAAACCTTTTGCTACAAATCTGTACAGTGCATTTTGAAAGAAAAAGTTCGGCCTAAATTAAAGCCTATTTTGCCATAAGAAAGCATAAATGTTATACCTATAATATTTTCTAAAATATTCATAAAGTAGGATTATTTCATAGTCAAACAGACCGTCATGTTTTGGCAAAATATATTGTGCGTATGTGATGTGCTGTCACCTTCTATTAGTCATCTGTCGGCGAAGTCGAAACGTAGGTATACTTGCAAATATACCATTTGATCACGCTGGTTTTTGCACATCCTTCCGGTCCTACTTGTGTTAACTAAGAAACAGGTATGTCACGCTGTTTACATAAATGCATATATGTTAGGTCTTTGTAAGTTGTATGTTGTTGAATAAAGTTTTGTAGCTTGTCGAATTGAAAAAAAATCATTTATTACACTCGTCATATTCGATTAGCAGGATTAACCTATTCAAACATTTCAGGTTCTGGTACATATGAAGCGTACAATTTTGACGAAAAATCAAGTTGTTACTGATGGACTACTAAAAGTGTTTCAACATTAAATAACTCTAGCGACACTGAGAAATATGCAAATGTTGGGCTGTTTAATTAAACGAACATTGGTTGCGCGGGTGGTAATAACAATTATTATAATCAAGGTTGCGGTCTTGATATATGCACCTGACCCATAAATTACTTACATATGTCAGTATAAACTAAGAATTGTATGGTGTATTTATTATTGAGTGCTCCCTCCTCTATATTTAACACATTTAATGTCCATATAATAGCGATATATTTATTTCAGATACATTTTTAATTCAAATTCTAATTGTCTGGATTATTTAGGAAACCGAGACATGTTGCATGGGAAATTTTCGGATAAAATTTGATTTTGTATTAATTTATAAATAAATATTCTAACTTTAATTTCCTTTAAGTTCCTTATAGTGGGATGACTAGACCTTACAAATTTACATTTTCCTCTTTAATTATATCCATCTGACCATAGACTTTATAATTCTTGTTTCGATTTCGATTTCTCCTCACCCGCTTTGTGTGTCATCATCATCATCATCATCATCATCATCATCATCATCATCATCATCATCATCATCATCATTAGCATCATCATCATCATCATCATTAGCATCATCATCATCATCATCATCATCATCATCATCATCATCATCATCATATTAATAATAATAATAATAATCAACATCATCATCATTATCATCAGCAACATATTCATCATCATCATCATAATCATCATCAGCAGCAGCAGCATCACTATCATTATCATCACCATCACCAGCATTATCATTATCATCATTAATATCATCATAAACAGCAGCATCATCATCATCAGTATTATTATTATTATCATTATTATTATTATTATTATTATTAGTTATTATTATTAATATTATTATTATTATTATTATTATTACTATTATTATTATTATTATTATTATTATTATTATTATTATTACTATTCTTAATATTATCATAATTAATATTATCAATATTATTTTTTAAATATATCTTTGTTAGTGTTATTATTATACACATTTGCTTACATTTTTATAATCCTCCCGATGATTGTGACTTGTTATTTTTCATTCAAATTAAACGCATTAATTGAATAATTTAATGTCGATAATTAAACATCTAACGTATGTTTGATCGATGTTATATAAAACTATTCGAAACAAATTAGTGCGTTGATTTTGCAGTACATAAAAACGTTTTCATGTGAAACCTCGAATACTAGTCACATTAATGTGCATACGTTTGACATTCTTTTAATAATACATGAACCCACACAGAAATCACAGGGCGCGCACATTTCCGAACAATTATTTAATATTCACAAAAAGTTTGATTTGTTGATTTAGATTAAACAGACTAAGAACTATGTACCATGAAATTACCTGAACTAAAATGAAATAAAACTCGTAATGTCTCGTACATAAACTAAATTGCACCGGTTCTCATGAATTTGTTTTCTATTTTAGTTGCGCAAATAGCAACGATTATTTTATTTACAAAGTGAATTGCGCTCGCAGCTTGAAGTGTAATGGAACGAAAGAGAAATTATTCTTGCGTTTGCCAATCTGTTATTGCTAAAACATACGAGAATGTCGATATATGAAATATTGTTAGCCTGATTGCAGCAAAAAAATTTCATGTGCAAGGAAATTAATTACAATCTTACATTTAGACTCGAATATACGTGACATGTCTTCAATTTGTGATGCCACATTTTGAAATTCAAGAATTTCAATTATGAGTCAAGAGAGAGAGAGAATCATGTTTGACTATATGAGTAGCAGGTGAAATAAGATGAATAGAGTGGATTTATTTAAACACGAAAGAGAATATTCGACATCAAATTATGCGCTTCCTAATATGTAAAAGTTCTCTCTGATTGTGTAAAATATAATAAGCAGAGAGTATACACGACATCATTGCCTGACACTGTTAGTAGAAATACTGAGAAAAAGCAACAGCAAAACATTGCGATTTCTGTTTCAAATATGATTGCATACCTGTTGCGTAAATTTACACATTGAACGTTTCGTTATGTAACTGTAACCAAAAACACCGTATCAGAAAATATCACTACCCTACGTTTTGTTTTAATCTTTTTGATTTTCCTGTTGTTAAATATCTTCTGAGCAGTGCAGATTATTCAATTTAAGAAGAGATATATTAGACCCCAAGTATTACTTGTCATGTATGCTTAGTTAAAAAACAATTTTTACGTTAATACGTGTCGTCATCCCAAACAAAATGTACCTTGTGCTTTATTGTATGCTCGGTGCCTAAATGGATATCTAGCACCTAAAAAGTACATAAAATATTTTAATTTATATACATTTTAGGATGAAATTCAGCAGGCGTTCCTGTTGAAACCTCATCAGTTTTGGTCATCGTGTATCGTCGAAAAATCACAAGTATACAAATAAGAAATTGGCTTTTCATCAATTTAAGTAGTCTTGATTGCCCGGTTGGTGATTATATTTCTTAAGGAAAGTTTTCAAGCTTGAGATAAGCACTAATACTGTTGCATCTCACCAGTCGTAGGGCATTGCAAAACTCCAGCCGGTCAAACGTACTGACGCGTTTACACGATTTATTATTATTAACAAAGCACGATAGCAGACTGACTGTCAAAGATCAAACCAGAATACCTAAGTATGGTAAATAAAATCGGATTAGCGGTTCTCACTTCGAGTACACTCGCATATATTGTACATGACTGACTTTAGTTTTGCAACGCGGGTTGTAGCTTTGCACCAACAGTTTCACAAAGATCCGATTGATCACAATTTCCATTTCCTTTTTTTCTTCGATCGGGCTGAGTTTGTATTCGTCCCAATAGAAATGCGGTTCTATCACATATATATGATAGAACGGCATTTCCAATGGGACGAATAGAAGCTCAGCTCGATCGAAGATAAAAAGGAAATGGAAATTGTGATCAATCGGATTTTTGTGAAAGTGTTGGTGCAAAGCTACAAACCACGTAGGCAAAACGCGGCATTGGAAAATATGAAGCTGGCACTCCGCAATCAAATTTCAAAAAACTGTTTAGTTTTGCTATTTTGTGCGAATGGTTTAATAAATAGAATTGGTGTGTATCTCAAGTTAGCAAAGTTGAATTAACAAAGCATTATCACCAGCCGAGCAATTAACGCTTTTTAAATTATATAACTTAAATAAGTGTGGCGACAGCGGAAAATGATTTAATCGTGACAGTGCAGAAACTGTGCAGCTATTATTTACAGTTAAGCGCAGAATTTTCGAGAATGCTAGAAATGAGAACCGCATTTCTGGTTTTCTATTCGTTATACAGGCATCACAGTTTTAATCACGCTAGTCAGTTTTTCAGAAAATTCTACGGAATATCGAAACGAATCAATGCATATTACTGAGAGCAGTTTTTCTATGTTTTACCACTGGTGACATGCAATATGATTGATATTTATCTCAAGCTTACAAACTCGATTTCAAGTAAGATTTAATTTAATTGGACGAGCATTGGTTGTATGAGTGGTGCTATTATTTGCCTTCATATTAACATCGAATTGGTTTCTGTGCTCCGACTTTGTCCGTTATTTTAGAAAGACTAGTTGCAATGCTAAATATAAATTTATAAAATGTAGAGTATAATTAAACCGAAATCACATATTTTATTTGACCTTAAAGTGCAATTGACTTTAATATTATTATAATTTTGCTATTTAAATATCTATTCATATTTATTTTATCAGGTATCATAATCTTTATTGAATTTCGAATTTACACGCTTTGGGGCGTTTAACTTTTTATTTTCGGCATTACTCGTTTGTTTTCATCCTACTAACTGCGAACAATGTTACGAGACATTTATAGTTCTGATTGGAAAAGCAGTTACATCCAGTATACTATCTTGCCAAATCGACTTGCAGTATCATACAAATATCAATACAAGATTTTACATATCAGTCAATCAAAATAGTCCACTAAATTTCAGAATATCCAGTGTAATTCGTCTATTTGGGTTTTCATATAGCAATGTCAATCATGGATTTCATGCGTGTTTATAACAACCGCTTATATCATGTTTTCGAAAGTGAGGTAGGCAACAAACCAAATTTATTAGACGATTTGTCAAATGTGGACAAACTATCAGCGGCTGTACTTAATGATGCGCTTCGAACTTCTATGGTTGTCATCAGGTCAAGACGGTAATTGAATTACAAAGATCAAAGTATAGCAAAGGTCACAAAAGGAGTTTAAATGCTAATCATGTTCAAAGTATTAGAGACAAATGAGAATTAAAATTTTTTTGTTGGTTATTTGTAAATATTCCCCCAGGGTCTGACGGTTAAATTATGATTGTTTCTTATCGAATTTCCGAAAATTTTGTTTCATCTTTCTTTAATTTAACTTCAATGAATTATTTTAAATAACATTATTATTTCCCAATAAATATGTACGCTATTAGTTATGCAGATTAATATAAAACTAGTTTCAAATTTAAAATGTGGCATAGCGACACGAGAAGAAATCAGAACAAATGCTTAGGTTGAAAATCCGCGATTTGCGT
>JAQBSW010008025.1:0-36766 GCA_029291075.1 Eudiplozoon nipponicum
AATAATAATAATAATAATAATAATAGCAATGACAAGAATAATATTTTAAACTGAAATACTGCAAATAAAGAATAATTTAGAAATGGGTAAATATAGCCTAGATGGAGACACCAACCGAAAGAACACGCAGACACGAGGCCACCTACAAATCTCCACAAAATGACATAGACCAAATCAAATCCAAAGCAAGGTGCCATCAGCAACACAGAGTTATGGCGATTTTATCTCTTCATACACAATAAAAAATCTTACAGTTAATTATTTCAAATTAAGAGAAGGCATTTAAGAAGAAGACTATTATGAATATGAAGCAAGATCACATCTGAGTACGATTTGATGTCATGTCGAACAGGGTTGAAGTTAGTGATGGGTGAACCTGTCGAAATATCTCAGATTTAGAATATGCTAATTTTATAAAGTAAGACCAAACAACGAACAGTAATCTTCTCCAAGTGGCCTGAGCAAAATCTCTCTAATCGAATAATATAATATAATATATAATAATAATAGTCAACCTTGACTAGTCTACCGCCTATATCCTGAATTTACGGAAAAGTACAGCTCATAACAGCATTCTTTACAAAATTGTAAGGTAAAATGAAGAAGGCCGACACCCCTATTGGAAGCCACGGATGGTTGAAATTTGTCTGATAATTCATTGCCGACTTCGATGCGATGAGCAGTGCTTGTGAGAGTTCGAATAATAGTTAACAATTAATAGTACTGATGAGTCTCCAGTAAGCACGAAACGAATGTGTACATGAGATTATACCTTCCGTTCATGCTAAGTTTGTTTTACCCTTCTAGTCCTATTTGAACCAAATTGTTACTAGGGGCGCAACACCTAGTACAAAATTGCATGTGTATTAGTTCACAGAAACAAACAGTATATAAATACTAAACTCGACTGGAGCCTAACATATGGAAGGTTGATCGCCATTTATGTGTGAGAAACGTTTTGCCTTGAAAATAGAAAGTTACCTGCTGCATAGATTGCTGTTGGGCATGAATCGCGGTCGCAAAATTCGACTGGTTTGCTAAATGCTGTAGTTCTATCATAGAGGCTGATTGTGCAGGTTGCAATGGAATACCAGTCATCACAGATGTTAACTTTGATGACGTTGAAGTAGTTTTCGCTGTATTTGATGGGGATAACGTAGAAGCCTGATCAGTTGACGGCACAGTAGCGGTTCCAATGATTGAACCTGTTGTAACAGTGGAAGTAGAAACAACTGGTAACGAGGAAGAAAAGTGATCAGCAGCAGTTGCTGAATGTACTGCTTGTCCCGACGACACTGCAGTGTGAAAGAATGGCGAAACCATTGAAGGGCTTGGTCCAACAGTATCACCACAAAAACCAGGCGTAGATGCAATTGCTGAGGCGACTGCAGGGTGTTCATGTAATGTCAAACTGACCCCATGTGGTACTCCGTTTGTAGAGCTAAAAATACCTGTGTTTTATATTGTGTTGATTTTTATTGATTAAAAGGCGAATGCGATAGAAAAAACGCTAAGATGTCTCTATAAGACTAATTTCAATAAAAGAGACAAACGTTAATATCTACCATATAGTATTAAAATGCAAGATCAAATTGTCAAGACCATCAATTAGGACAGAAAACTGAGCACTACATTAACATACAAAAGAAAATATAAGCAATTCGTTAGAATAGAATTACAGGAATATTCAATATTGTAAAAAGAAGCACCATATCGTAAACCAGTTTACAAAGAGGTTTTGGAACACTGTAGAATGAAAAATTCGCGTTTCAGCTCGTTGATATCCCTACCTAATACTGAGGATTTGCATGAAATATAAGCTAAATATTGTACACGGAATATTGTTATCGACACACGTTATACAGAGTACTGCGTAATAAAGCATCACGTTCAGCGTTAGAGAATGAGATTTCTGATTTTTCTATTTGACTATGTATTTATGTATGCATACTCTGATGATGATCATGGAAGGTCGAAACGCGTCAGTGCGTGCGACTGGCGTTAGTTTTGCTGTTTTATTCGATGACTGGTTAAATACAATGGGATTGGTATTTAAGCTCGCAAACTTGATTTAAAGAATTGTTATCACAACGCCAATCAATATTGTTTAATTGTATTGCCAATATATATATATATATATATATATATATATATATATATATATTTGTGTGTGGTGAAAGCTGCAAATATTTAATGTTCGTGACTGCATAGAAATTGTGCAGCCGACATTTTCAGTCAAGTACAATTTATGCAATATTACCTGGGTTGAGAGACACATATCTAACCTTGCTTTCCATATATATGCAGTGCGGTTTGATTCTCGCTTGTCAGTTTTTCGTCGTACTATGCTGATAATCATGGAAGGTCGAAACGCGTCAGTGCGTGTGACTGGCGCTAGTTTTGCTGTTTTGTTCAACGACTGGTTAAATACAATAGGATTGGTGTTTAATTGAAGGTAGCAAACTTGATTTAAAGAATTAGGACAGAAAGCTTAGCAATGCGTTAACATACAAAAGAAAATCTATGCAGGGCGTAAAAGGAGAATTGCAGAAATATTAAATATTGTAAAAAGCACCATATCGTAAAACAATTTAGAAAGAGGTTCTGGAACACAGTAGAATTTAAAAATTCTAGTTTCAGCTCGTTAATAGCTCTACCTAATACTGTTCAGCGTTAGAGAACGAGATTTCAGTTTTTGCTATTTGAATATGCATTCATGTATGTATGGGCGCAAAGTATTTACCTATGTATATTGTCTGTATTCAAGCACGTGTGTAATTTTTATGATTATATTTATGTATTACAGTTAAATACTGTTTGTTGCGAAGAGCTAATATATATGCAAGTATGTATTAGGTTTTGCGAACCTAGTAACAAATTAGTTCAGTTGTGACCAGAGGGATAAACAAAAGGCAGCATGAACGGAAAGTATAATCTCATGCACATTCGTTTCGTGCTTACTGGCGACTCATCAGTAGGAGCCGGTATTACGCCTTTAACCACTATATATTTGGTAGAAGAATGTGGAATAATAGGACGGTACAATCTCCTAGAAGAATGTGTAAACCTGTAATAGTGAAGCTAACATAATCTAAAGTCAACGACAATGCGACTTCAATGCTAACTCACACTATA
The DNA here is from genome assembly GCA_029291075.1 of Eudiplozoon nipponicum. Lineage (NCBI taxonomy): Eukaryota > Metazoa > Platyhelminthes > Monogenea > Mazocraeidea > Diplozoidae > Eudiplozoon > Eudiplozoon nipponicum. The sequence goes on from JAQBSW010008025.1 coordinate 3,136, forward strand.
TAATACATATACCGAGTCTGTAAAGGATACTAACACTATGGCTATTGTGTTAGTAACTGATACCTTTTTTAAATCGATGAGTACCGGATAATAACACTATGGTTTCCGAGTCGGTACATGATACCAACCTGTTGGATATAAATTTATGCTAAAGTTCACCCAAAATTGAGAATTACTTGAGATTATACTTTCCGTTCATGCTGCCTTTGGTTTATCCTTCTGGTCACAACTGAACTAATTTGTTACTAGGTTCGCAAAACCTAATACATACTTGTATATTTATGTATGTATGTGTGCTAGTTTGTACGTACTTATATGCAACAATTTATGAACGTATGTATGTATGCATGTATGCGTTAATGCATTTTTAAGATATGGATATAAATAAGTATATATCTCTGAATTAATTTATGCATGTGGCAAGTCGATAGTTAAAAGACGTACATTGAACCTACAATTTTAATCTCGAAATCTAAGGGCCAACTAAAGACCAAAATCATAGCCTGATACGAAGTTTCGTTCATTGATAATGAACTTAAAAGACGAGTGACCAAGTGTTCATTCACAGCCCAAACATATTTATATGTCAATTTATTTATATCAAATTTGCGAGCTAGATATAAGCATCAATCCCATTATGTATATATATATATTGCCCGAAAAAACCAAGCATCGCATAAGGTAGCAAAGAATGTTCATCCAGTAGATCGGTGGCGTCCTTATTTTGAACTCTTCAAGTATAGTCCAGAATTTTCCCGCGGACGGGGCTCGAAACGGCGCACACTTGCTTCGGAGTCTACGATTATATTCAATGAGCCAGCCTGTTGTGAAGTACGCACTATTATCAGTTAAATACAAGCTTATGTTTTGATTAGCTTTTCCTTCAAATGGAGCCTATGTGGTACCTATTCTGGCCTAAATTTCCAACTATGCACTCACAATCTGTCATAAAACAAACACCATGCTACCAGGGAAAGAAGTATTGATTTAAAGATATATAAAATTAAGCAGAAATTAATTAAGCAGGTGGTGATAACAATAATTTAAATATTTTTTTCAAGATTGACATAAACATCAATCCTATTTTACAAATTAAATACTTATAAGATAGCAAAGACTATTCGTTGAGTAGACAGGTTTCTCTCATATTCGGAACTCTTCAAGTATAGTTAAGAAAATTTACGAAAACAAGGCTTGAACTGGGGATCATATGCTTATGAGTCTGTGAATTTATCCATTGCGTCAAACTGTCGCACAGTACGCACAATTTTAGTCACATGTTGGCTTCTGATTTTGATAAGCCCTTTCTTCAGGTTGAACTTATGGGTCATTTCTTTTCAAGTTCCAACTAGCCACTCATAATATGTCATTATATAATAGACGTCATGCGAAGTGTTTTTGAAACGAAGATTTGGAAAAATAAACAATCATTGATTGTGCGATTAGTGGTAACAGTTATTTAAATCACGGTTGCGAGCGTGATATAAACAACAATCATATTTTATGGAAACTTGTTGATACCAACACTAATCAATTAACAAGATAGCAAAGTCTATTCATCCAGTGGACCGGTTTCGTCCTTTTTGAGAACTCTTCAAGTACTACCCAGAATTTTTCCATGGACGTAGGTTTAACTGGTTCACATTTGCTTCGAAGTCTGTGATTTTATCCATTGAGACTGCCTACCACACGGTGCGCTGAATATCTAGATAAATACTAACGTATGTATTGTGCTAGTAGCGCTTAATTGACATCCTTTTGACCTAAATTTCCAACTAACCGTCACCAAACAACCATCATAGAACAGATATCACGCTTCCTGAAGAAGTAGATTTGAATTGAAGATTCATCAAAATCGAGCGGGTGATGATAGCAATTGCCTAATATCCATATCTTTCCCGTTTTCACGATAATAGAGCAAATGTACATAAATGTTATTGAATTTCTTAGCGGTCCGATAAAAGGGTTTGAATATGAGTAACATCTATTGTTACAGCAATAAAACTCATTGTATCGTAGGAAACACAATTGCACAATAACCAGTACCAAGTATTTCTAATTGACTTTATAATTGAAGAATATGATTTTCGATAGTGAAATACGACCGATTCGAAGAAATCGTTTAATAAAATTTTAAAACAGTATCATTTAACAAAGAGCCTGAGCCGCGGATGAGTTATCACATTCAATTCCTGTTACATTTCCCATCTAATATAAGGGTATTCGATCAATAATGGCGAAGCCATTATCTAATAGAAGAATTTTCTGTGCAATACGTGCATTAAAATTTTATATATAACCAACGAAATTTGCGTCGTAAATGCATGATTTGACTTTGTATGCCACGAGCAATAAGACTATCTCTCGTAAAGATTTCGCGAATATTTACGCAGACGATTACCGAAAGTTGCACATTAATATATATATATATATATCACTTATTTCATAATAAAGCGACTCTGCAATAATAGATCGCTTATAACAAGACCACAAGACAACTCACCCTGTCCACATAATGCCATTGCTGAGGATGCCGTCAAAAGTGCAGCAGTGTTACTAGCAGTACTCAAAGCACCCTCGGAAGGACCACCGATGCTGCCCCCAATACCTGCATATCCGACATCCATTTCGGCCGCCATAGTTGACGAAAGAATTGGCCCTCCGAAGGACAAACTACGACTAGTACCTGAAACTATCCCTCCTGTTTGATCAGCCAGACTCGTTCCAGAAACCGGTGCATCGGTAATTGCATCTCCACCAATGCCACCAGATCCAGTTGCTTGATGAGAGTGTTGCTGTTGGTATTGATGGTGATGTGGAAACTGATGCCGCCCTGATGCAAAAAGACCAGCAGCCGCCGCTAAACTTGGATGCAACACTAATGCATGTGCGTGTGGATGAGTGTGGCATTCAGAAATGATACTACCTGATGGTGGTGGTGGCGGTGGATAGTGATGGGGAGCTAAAACCTGTTGATGCGGTTGAGCTTGATGGTAGGCTTGCAGTTGAACTTGACCTGGTGTCTGATGAACAAAAAGCCTACCGTGTGGAGAGCCTGTAGTTGGTCCTGCGTGGTGCTGCAGGAATGCAGCTGCTGCAGCAGCTAAATTGTCAGTACTGGGTGCACCTGCCAAAAAACCAGGCAAAACAGACGTTGGCTGACCGATTGTTGGATTCAGACTACTGTTTACCGATGGACCTCCAGCCTATTGGTATAGGCAGGCAATTCAAAATAACAGAATTAATAATTAAAATTTTTACAGTAAGGTAAAGATACACACACGAATTAATTTTTCAATGGAAAAGGAGTCAACCAGGTTGATGTTTCGAATAGAAGTCTTTTCAAAGTAAGAAGTCAAAAGTTTTCTCTAGCAAATATAAATTAAATGTAAAAGAACATTATACTTAAAAAACACGCCACTCAGTTTGCGATAAATTATCAAATCAAAAAAGAACGGCAAAAAATAAATTATTCAAACCAGGTAAATTTTTAAAGCTGAACATAGTCTTCTCTTCACACGTTGACTTTCTGCATCTTGCTGACACGTGATTTATTAGCATTAGATAGTTCGCAGAACTCGATGTCGCTCACATGTATTATATGCACGACGTGTATGATCACATAAATTCATCATCATGAAGGAATCAACACGAAGTTTACTATCTGTTGAATAGTTGAGGTTGGCTCTGTTCAAGCCCTCAATGCCGGTCTCATCAAGAATGTCATAATACACAATTAAGTTTCACATAAAAAGTAAAGCAAATGTGGAGAAAATCATATAAACAACAATTTATGTTTGAAAGTGTACCGTGTAATGAGACATTCCTTATATGACACCGGAAATAAGAGTGACATGGTGTTTTATGAATCATCTAAAATTCATAAAGCATTAATGGCAATCAGATATGCTGGGTCAATTATTCAAATCAAACCTAATTCTTAAATTTAGAAAATTCTTAATTTAACGACAAGAAATTATAAGAGTATGCACAGCTTTTACGTGAGGAGTCAAAATATAATAATATCCTTCTACGTTGACTCGTTGTAAACGAGTAAAACTTCTAATGCATGGATCTAAACGTAAAAGGATAAAGTAGTATATATACGAATAGGTATGTGTGCGTATTTAATATAGAAAACAATAAATTGGTTAATAGTAAATTATATTAATGGTTATAAGAGGATGAGGTGCTGAAGTAGAGAGTTACTTGTGTGAGCAGTGTATTGTGTCATTAGAATTCTAAGATGGTACTGAAAAGGAGGTGCCGAAACGCTATACAACCAAGATTAGATCGAACTTCATTTACAGTGGTTAATACGAATGATGTGGAAGCTTTTGGGGTGAAGGGACGATTCAGCACCATGCCACCAAGAAACCGAACCCAATGCGTACTTGGAAATGTGTATCAATCGAACAATTGCGGAACCGAGCGTGGAAATCGAATAAACACGAAAGCAAATTGCGGATACGTTATATGTGATGCTCGCAAAGAACAACTTTTTGCGTTACAATTTTGTGACAATTGCACGAGCTCTGAGAATAACTTTGGGAACAAATAGCCGAAATACCAACAAAACGAACCACCCTGCTGCACGCTACACACAATTTTCATTTATATATAAACTAACGCTTTTTGGTTAGCCTTTCCTTCAGATGGAGCCTATGTACATCTCTTTAGGCCTAAAGTTCAAACTAGACACTCAATTTTTTCGAATGTGAGCATTATTGCCACTTGTAGTACCCTTATCATGAGCAAAACAAAAAAAATTATCAGATACAAGAACCATTTGTTTCATTGTACCCTTCCTGTGTGCAAAAACAAAAAGAAATTTTATCAGATATAAGAAAATTTTCTTTCTCATGGTCTTCTCAAATATCTACTCATGAACATATCTTTATATATAAATTGGAAAGCAAAACAAGATAGAAATATGTGAACAAAGAAAGTGTGAAAAATAGAAACCAATCAAACTGCGTGCGTCACACCCAGTTCAAGCTCAATGCTTGTACGTGCTTCTTCTGCTTACATAAATCCGGCTGTAATTTGTTTATCCATAAGGCTTCGTATGTGGCTAGCTCCCTTTTGTTTTTGCATTTAGTAATTACTTTGAATGCTACGTCTGGAGAACATACGTGCGATGTTTCGATGATGTGTTGCGCAATAGCAGACGTGTATTCACCATTTGATTTAAAACAGGCGTTCATGTTGCAATGTTCTCTCATTCGAGTAATTAACCGTCTGGTCGATCGGCCTACGTAAGTTGATCGACAACTTGCGCATGTATATTGGTAAATAATATTTGATATCGACATTAACGGCTGTTTCTCTTTGATTGCTGGTAAAGGCAAGTGTGTTACCCTAAATAACACTCGTAGTTTGGCTGCATTAAATGTGCGTGTCAATGCTGCTTCAACTTTCTTTTGTGCCATTCGGGAAACTGCATCCCCTTTAAATGGGATGTTTAGCTAGACGGTTTTCTGTTCTGGCCCATAATACGTCTGTTTCTGGTTAACTCCCCTTTTAATAATTGATTCAATTAATTGTCTGGGATAGCCATGAGACAACGTTGCAACTTGTACACCTGTTTTAAATCAAATGGTGAATATACGTCTGCTATAGCGCAACACATCATCGAAACATCGCACGTATGTTCTCCAGACGTAGCGTTCAAAGTAATTACTAAATGCAAAAACAAAAGGGAGCTAGCCACATACGAAGCCTCATTGATAAACAAATTGCAGCCGGATTTATGTAAGCAGAAGAAGCACGTACAAGCATTGAGCTTGAACTGGATGTGACGCACGCAATTTGATTGGTTTCTGTTTTCCACACTCTCTCTATGTTCAAATATTTCTATCTTGTTTTGCTTTCCAATTTATATATAAAGATATGTTCGTGAGTAGATATTTGAGAAGACCATGAGAAAGAAAATTTTCTTATATCTGATAAAATTTCTTTTTGTTTTTGCACACAGGAAGGGTACAATGAATTTTATTAAAGCTCGCATTTCAAAAGAACAATTTGTTTCTCATATTCTTCTCTAGTACTTACAAATGGACATTACTTTATATATATATATATATATATATATATATATATATATATATATATATATATGCACTAAAGGCTTCGAATAAAATAGAAAAATGTAAGGAAATAACCAATCAGCTGTGCACATCACCTTCGGTAAAAGGTCAATGCCCGGACATGCTTTTTCTGCTTGCATAAATACTTTCACTTTTTGCATTTAGAAATTCCCTTAAATGTTACGTATGAAGAACATATGTGTGGAATTTCGAAAATGTGTTGATCAATTTCAGACACGTTCTCACCATTTGATTGAAAACAGGCGTTTTAGTTGCAATATTCTCTCAGTAAAGTGATTAACTATCTGACCGAACGGCCCACACAATTTAATCGACACCTTGCACACGTATATTGGTAAATAATATTTGAGGTCGACAATAAATGATAATCGTAAAATACATAACAATGATAAGTATTATTTACAATTTGCTTTCGAAATGTGGATGACTGTATACGTTAAAACAGGATACCAATATTAGATATGCGGTACAACGCTGTTCGTTCCTGTTGACTTTCGCATATCCTGCTGATTCCACATGAACTAACTTGTTACTAGATGCGCTATACAACCCATTTTTCGTGTTGACCTTGATCAATCTTTTAATCCTGTATTAGAAAACTTAGTGCCAGGTACAAGACAATTGAGCACAAAAGGCTGTCCGAGATTGTGATAATCATGAGGTTCGCCAAGCTCAATAGAGGAAAACATAACATTTAGTTTTTTGTCAATAAGAAAACATGAACACGATACGTTTAATGGAGTTCATTCATGACAACGTTGAAAATGTGATAATTGATGTCGACCCAGGCAAGCGTATGGAGCTTTTGCTAACAGAATAGCTGCTTAGAACGCTTGATACTCTCTCTCTCATTCTCACTCTAATCAAGACATATCCAGTTGCCTAAATCTTGAAGTTTTCTCCATTTAACATGTCTTGTTAAATTTTACCAGCTTTTGTATTGTATATATATATATATATATATATATATATATATATATATATATTGTCAATATACTCTGAACGCTGCATGAGAGAAAATTCATCAAGTAGATCGGTTTCGTCCTTATTGAGCACTCATTAAACACTTGCCAGAATTACCGCGGTTTTGAATCGAACCAAGGAACATATGCTTAACAGTCTTGCAACACATCCAATGCGCCATTTAAGCAGGGAATTACATGCACGCTTCAGCCAAATACTAATCTATTATTTTAATCTATATTGTATGCAGGTCAGATAATTTTTCATCGCTTTCAACTTAAAGTTCCAAATAGCCACCTCGGACTTCCAAATATAGAGCAGACACCACGCTTATAATTACAATGCAATTAATGAAGACCAGTTTTGTAGTTATTGACCACGAATGGAGTACTTGTCAAAATTATCGCGGCAAGATGCACTGATTAGTTTTCTGCCTTGTCTTATTTATCGTGATTCAATTTTGATTTCATAGCATACATATAGCGACCTATAAAATTATGTCAATTGCTGGACAATTTGTGTGCCATATAAGTATAACCCTTTCACATATTACTTTTATTTGCTTCCTTTATTGACTAAAGCTGTAATAGAATTATAGATAAGGAAAAAGTTAAATCTGAACACATAAAAGTGTCGATAAAGGAAAATTGTAAGCGTGCCACGCACACGTCAATAAGACTACATCTAATATGCAATAGAAGCTATCATATTAAACTCTGACACTTAATAAACAAGTGTTAAAGTGCGCACGAAATATTCACTAAATTGATGCACAAAACGCACAGATCCTAAGACGACAAAATACTAGGAATAATTTTACTGACCGCTGCCATGACAGCCGCAGCTTGGGCAGCATAAACCGCCGCAGAGGCAGGTGTTACATGTGAACCACCGATGGGCGTTTGTTGGCTGCCAGCACCAGATAAAGCAGCAGCAGCTGCCGCGGCTGCTGTTTGCGGAGTCGTCAACGCGTACGGAGAGCCGGTCGGGAAGGCGCTGGCGATAGGTCCAGTCGTGTTCAAATACGATATATTTGGGCAACTAGAAGACTGAGGATCTTCTGCAATCTTCTCAAGCACAAGAGCGACAGCTGAACGACACTGCTCTGGCTCACCTGGTTTTATTGTGAAAATTTAAGTATCATTTTTTACACCCTAAAACCTCTAAATCATATTATACTTAAATTCATCATTAGACTAACTATTAACGTTACTCTACAGAAAATTTAACAATGCCAAATTATTTAGTTTATAATTTTTATATATAAAGGTTTCTAACTATAAATAAACCATAAGGCAGCTTTTAATTAGTCGCACTACATAGCAACATGCATTTAAATTTAAAAAATCACCACTTGTATAACAAATAATATCCTTATTTCATGACTTATTTGAATCTGGCGTGTGTTCATGACTGCAAGGAAACTGTGCACCCAACATCTAAGTCGAGCACAACGTACGCGAGTATTTTAAGGGCAAGAATTGAATTTCAGCCTTCCATAACTAATAATTCATTGCGATGTGATATGCAAGGAGGATTAGCCGTCATTTGTCAGATAGCCATCATACTCTGACGATGATCGTGAGCGGTCTGAATGTATCAGTACGTGCATCTGACAATAGTTTCGCAATGATGAGCGGCTGGTAAAATAAAGTAGGATTTGTTTTTATCTCAGGTCCGAAAACTTGAATTAAGGAATTATACCCACCCACATAGTCAAGGACAAACAAACTTCTATACGTATAGTGACAGATGCAAGAACTGTTTGTGACTGCATTTCCGGTAAGGTAGGATGTGTGTTTCTACAAATAGTGAGATCCGAATTAATAAAATTCCGCAGATATATATATATATATATATATATATATATATATATATATATATATATATCTTATTAGGAAGAAACAACAAATTAATAAAAAAGTGGATAATGACCATTTATATCGAGAGTACGAAACTTCCCTTTACAATCTTTAATTTATACACATCCTGGGTTTTCATTTGATTATGTAGGTGGCAGCAAATCTGATTCGGTTTTACTTATAATTATTGATCGGACTGATTAGTAAGTGTGTATTAGTATGTGTCTGTGTATGCTTGTTTGCATGTGAAGGTCTTTCTCGCTGTACTTTAAAGTGATGTATGGGATTTGGTCATTCTTGTATTGATGGATTGAGAATTAACCAACTGTTCGCATTGTTGGTTGTTACGTGTACGAATGTTATTTTCCCGAGTGTAGTCTTTCGTTTCCCCTTGTTCTGCAATTTAGTTTTGTCCACTTGGTAACAGCGCGGGGTATATATATATATATATATATATATATATATATATATATATTTATATATATATAAAGATCTGATCTCTTTTAATCTATTTTCCATCGTGCCCTGATGATGCCCATGCAAGATCAAAACGTGCCATCAAATGTGGATAACGGTAGTTTGTTCATGTCGAGTGACTGTTTATAGGGAACTGGATTGGTTTTTATCTCCAGTTCGCAAACTTTATTTAAATCATTTTTATCACCATCCGAAAATATAAAAATCTGAACATTGCCAATCGCTCACTATAGTTTCCAAAATAATCTACAGGACCTTAATTTTGGTCCTGCATTTCCTATGTAGTCATGGGCGAACGTTTTACAGAACCAATACTATTTATATGCCATTTAAACTGGTATTGTTTGCGCGAGCGGTGATAACAATTATGTAAATCAAGCTCGTAACTTTGATTTAAATATTTGCCATTTAGTTAGAATATGATTTTCGGTTCGTATGCTAAGAAGTATTGTTAAAATAGAGTATTCGGATTTGAAATAAACACCACTTCAGCATTTAATTTAACCATTCACCTTGATAATTACCAGGGAAATTGTAGCATTGTAGAAAGTGTAACTAATTACAAATGAACTATACCGTAATTTTTAAAGAAAATATGAGAGTTATTGTTTTAGGTAGGCAAACCGGATACAAAAATATAAGTTGGAACAATAATTCCAACCTTCTAAACATCTACGCAATATTACGAGTAATTTTAAACTAATCGTTCAAGAAAATAAAAACGAACACCTAGTTCTAATAATTTTCCTTCGTCAATAAACAGCAAACTTATGGTCCACACTAATAAAAAGGTTTTAAACTAAATTAAAGGCGATGCTGTCGTTAGGATGCGTAAACGTCCAATTAAGAAAAATTTTACAATAGGTTGCAATTTCTCATTTTTACATCGAAAGGACTTACCAGCGATGGTGATACAACGTTCTGACAAATTGAATTCTTTAGATTTCTGAGACACTTGAATAAAGGCTCCTGTGCGCTCTTTTATCTCAGTTATATAGGTACCCTGCTTTCCAATAACCAATCCAGCAGTGCAATTTGGAACCAAAATTTTGACCTATTTTGCATTTAGTAAGAAAAAAGGACAAAAGCACAATTAGTACTGAATGAGCAAACCTTAGGAATTTACCGTTATTGATGTAAGCAAAAGGCATTAAATACATATAATAGCTCAGGTTTCAGACTGCCTGTGCACTCACCAAGAAAGTACAACAAGTAGCCTGAGTAGAACTGGAAAAACCACCCATTGCTGTTATATTCTGGTAACGTTTTATGTTTTGGTTTCAATTATGTAAATAGATCTGCAATTGAGACAGATAAAAATATGGAGGTATCATTTCGGGATAAGTTAATAACGCCTTACACTACGCCTGAAATATATTACTAAAGTAAATACATTCTGCGCAGCTATTCAACAGCCATTTAATATTGCCGTCCTACATTCAGTTGGATGTATTTTAAACAGAAACTTCTGCGTTACTTAAGCGTCCAAAACAGTTACATACATGCCAATCGTAGCCAAGAATATAACCGAATTTATTATACTTACTAGTAGACATTGCACTTTGCTGGAAATTTGAGCCGAACAAGTTCTACGCAGCTACGACAATAACCATTTTGTTGTGATTTCTATTTAACACAGAATTTTTTTAGAAAGGAGTGACTTGAAGAAAAAAATAAATCGTATGCTTTCATTTATAATTCATAATGGCATGTATGTCATTCATCAACCTATTGACATCGAGAAGTGAAGACGATACCATCCTTAAGAGAAATGGACAGAAAATTTCACCTATTACACAGTACAGTGACAATTGTTCAAAACAAAAGCTAAATAACTTAGTTATCCAACAGAATAAAACACGTGTGCTCAGAATAATATCAAAAGTCAATAACTAACATAACCTAAAAAACTTTAATAGTGAACGGGTAGCCTGAACAACTAATTAAAACAAACTTGGGGTAAAGACCACAATGGAAGCAGTGAGATAACACCAGAAAAATGAACGATGTGTGAGGTTTCCAGAAAAATGTGACGGACAGTTCTAAATAATTCTAAGTATTATTTTATTTTAGAAAATGACAATGAAGCAGTTTAAAGTAAGGACAGTGCCTAATTTCCAGTCAAACAATTATTGAATATCACCGTCATCTCCATCCGCATTATTACTACCACAATCACAATAGCCACGCCTATCATCAACCTGCTGCTCTTCTTCATCCACAGCCATCTCCATCACTATTACTGTTACCCCCACCACCATTAGTATCAACACCGCTAAAACTTACTTACTTACTTTACTTTACTGCGGCTGACTCCTTTTGGAGGATAAGCCGGCTCCATTTTCATGGAGTTTCTTGGGAATTTGATACAAGTGGTGTCCCCTCACCACTCGGCTTTTTGATCGAGGACGCACCTCTAGCCTTTGCACATCCAAGCGCAGTCTGCAAGGCAGCAGTAAGTTGCATGGTTGCCGGTGGCTGTTGAGAGCTCATTCGCCATTCGGAAGTACGGGGTACTGTCCAGGAGTCCATGTAATCCTGTGGCTGTTGAACCCTTTTGTGGCGGGGAACACACGCCGAGTCATGGTGCCGTCGTCGGGCTCATGTGGTATTTTATAGGAGATCCGATTGCCGGTCGGAAATCCACCACGCCCTGGTGACACCACCGCCATAGCCCCGTTAGCCCATGTACGATCGGCCATCGAGACATGGTTGACACCGTCGTACCACGTTGAGGAGGGGATGGACTTTACGACGGTATATATATATATATATATATATATATATATATATATATATATATATATATATATATATATATATATATATAATTCATCATTATTATCATCTACACCCCCATCACTAACAATATTAACATTACCATAATCACCACAATCATTTATCACATTTACCACCACTATCATCAACATCAGCAGGATTATCATCATCAATTTAGATAATCTCCCTTCCTCCTTAGTTATTTAATCATTATCCCGATTGTGTTACTGCATAACAGTATGCTATCCTGACAAAAATATGTCAAAACAAGATCTAACTTAATTAATTGTAAAAAATACATTATTAAGACCAAACGAACGTTTTTGTGAGACTGGTTTGCTACAATGTAATTCCAGTTTAGATCAAGATCGCAAATTTTATTTAATAAACAGTTATCACCACTCGCGCAGTTTTATTACTATAAAAATCGTTCAATGTGAAATGGTACTAGTAAAATATAAGTAGAAACATAACAAACATAAAATTCCTTCAAATCTTTATACCATTCAGGCGTGCGAAGATAAAATAATTTCATCAGATACATGCAACGCTCTTTACTTATTTTCTCATCAAATATCTACAAGTGAACAGATATATGAAAAAAAAGTCAAACGAACAGAAGGTAAAGACTGGCTCTATATACATGCGCAAGTTGTCGATCAACTTACGTAGGCCGATCGACCAGACGGTTAATTACTCGAATGAGAGAACATTGCAACTTGAACGCCTGTTTTAAATCAAATGGTGAATACACGTCTGCTATTGCGCAACACATCATCGAAACATCGCACGTATGTTCTCCAGACGTAGCATTCAAAGTAATTACTAAATGCAAAAACAAAAGGGAGCTAGCCACATACGAAGCCTTATGGATAAACAAATTGCAGCCGGATTTATGTAAGCAGAAGAAGCACGTACAAGCATTGAGCTTGAACTGGATGTGACGCACGCAATTTGATTGGTTTCTATTTTTCACACTCTCTTTGTTCACATATTTCTATCTTGTTTTGCTTTCCAATTTATATATAAAGATATGTTCATGAGTAGATATTTGAGAAGACCATGAGAAAGAAAATTTTCTTATATCTGATAAAATTTCTTTTTGTTTTTGCACACAGGAAGGGTACAATGAATATATATATATATATATATATATATATATATATATATATATATATATATATTCTTTGTACTATTTTTTAAGTACAAAATTAAAAAGCGACCCACGGATCCACCCAGTGCGGCAGGGTAGCTCAGGTTTTAAGGCACCGGATTCCGAAGCAGACGTGCTCAGGTTCGAGTCCAGTCCGCGGAAAATTCTGGCTAGAATGTGCTGAGTTTCGAAAAAGGACAAACAGGTCTTCTGGAAGAATTGCCTTTTCGACAATATACAATGCTTAGGGTATACTTACAAATGTATGTATATAATTGGTCAGGTGTTTATTGCAAGATCACAACCTAGATTAGAAATAATTTTTGTCACTGCCTGCGCAACCAATTTTCGTTTAACCAACAGAAATTTTTATTTAACCGGTGAAAAAAGCAAATGCCTAACCATATATAGCACGCTTAGTTTGGCTAAAGTAAATATACAGACTACCAAAAACACACAAAAAGGCTGTCCTATTAGAACAATCGTGGTAACGATCAATTTTCCGTTACATGGCAGAATAATTAGTACGCAAACTTGAACAGTTTAGTGAATTACTAGGAAAGTATTTGGTTGCCGACCCATTTGATTTTCTTAACAGAATTCACGCTATACATGTCAGAAATATGATTATGGTGTCTTTTGATGTGACGTTTTTGTTCACAAATGTTCCGATTGAAGCAATTATTGACATTTGTTTATCAGACAATATAACGCACAGGAATACAAATGCCATTAATAACTAATGTCGCCCTGTCACATAGCCATAAGAAAAATAACAAAAAAACAAACAAATTTTAAAATGTTAATAATGACAAAAATAAAGATTTAAGCAGAAAATTACTACAGGAGAGTATATTTACCTCACACAGAAGTGAGAGACACTTAACCTCTGTATAACACCATTATCGCCAAGTCAGTTTTAAGTCAAGGAAGTAGACCAAATCATTAGCATTCACGGTCCCAAGTCATACTCTACAAAAACATTACGTAGTGAAGGAAAGATGCGCAGTCAATGTGCACAATACGTACGTTATGTTATCAATGCCGCGTTTTGCGTACGCGGGTAGTAGCTGTACACGGGCAGTTACACAAAGATCCGATTTGTCACTATTTCCAATTTTGTTTTGTCTTTGATCGGGTTGACTCATTTTTACTTCAATTGGAAATGCGGTTCTATCACATTGTTTACTGGCCGCTTCACACTTTCTAATGCTGCTTGTACCGGGACATTAGTATACATCGATACAACGTCCAGGCTAGCCATTCTATCATTATCATTCAAGTTATATCTACTAATAATGTCAATAAAATGATATGTATTTTTTAAAGTATAATCTAAGAAATAAGTATATTTTCTAATTCTGTTGCATAGAAATTTCGACAATCTATACGTTGGTGAGTTTTGTACATTAACGATTAATCTAAGTGGATTCCCCTGTTTATGAATCTTTACTAGACCATAAACTCTCGGAGGGACTGTGTCACGTTGTATTAATGAATTCCCAAGTCCTGGTTCTAATTCCTTCGACTCAATCATTCTATTAATTATAGTCTTAACTTGTCCTTGTAACTTATCAGATGGATCTTTATTTATTTTATTATAGACCTCTAAATTATTTAATTGTTCATACACTTTCAATTCATAATCTGACCGGTTCATAAGTACCGTTGCACCACCTTTATCTGCCTTGAGGCATATTACTTTATTGGATAATAATTCTGCTCTTAAGCGTTTTAGATCATAACTCTGCTTGCATCTCACCTCTTTGTGCTCTAACACCGCTTTGGACACATCCAATTCAAACCTAGTCTTATCTTTTTCTGGGAGAAACTGGGCAATCTTAACTGTTTCTGTAATTATCTCATTCCTAGGTACGTAATCAATAGGGATCGCAGTATTAAGTCCAAGATTAAGAATTTGTTTTTGGTCTTCCTTGAGATCCATTCTCGATAAATTAACTAAACGTTTGGACATGACCTCTTCAATTCTCCTATTTCTCAAAGGGCAATTAATTCCCAATATTGCTAGTTTTTTTTCATGCCTTTGTCTAATTTTTTAAATTTCATTATCCCTCGTTTTGTCTGTGAAATCTTCAATATGTTTGAAATCCAACATACCTAATCTCGCCAGTAATATGGACCTTATTTTTGTCTTCTCTCTAATCAGTTCAAATTTACGTTTGTTTAGTTTCTTAATCGATATTTTTATTAAATGTAAACAAAGCTCATGCTTAAGAGTATTTCCTACTTTATCCAAAACGAATGAAAGTTTAAATCTAAAACATTTCGGTATAACATTAAATTTTAAACATTTATTAAGGAACGAGGTATTTTCCACTTGCCTAACAATCTGCATCTTCTTCCGCTTGTACTGATAACCTGAATGCTTACACACCGCAAAATACTGAGTTCAAAACGTACGTTATGTTGACAATATATTTCTTGATCTTAAAAGCAGATCGCAACCATGGAAACTGCTTTAAAGCGCATAAATATCGCCCGGTCTGCGAAGACTTTCCGGTCTTGCCTGTGATTTGGGGTTCTGGTTTTGCTTCCTTCTCCTAACTTGTCTGTGTAATTTCGTTGCAATAAAAATTATGAACGATTTACAACTGTTTTTCAGGAGCTGATTGACTGGCCAAATAGAATTAAAAAAGATTATGAATATACTAAAGCAGAAATGATCAAATGTGTAAAGGCCAGTCTAAAAATTGATTATAAAAGGGAAATCAAAAAGAACAGGTGTTTGTAGGACCGCACCTATAATGGAGATACTGTTCCCGCACAACACACACGGAAGATAAAGCGACAGTAAAACACACATTCAATGCAGCTAAATTACGTGTTTTTATGGTAACAAACCAGATGAAATAAACGTTTCGAGTATCACATAAAACTTATTTTTATCCTCGCACATGATAAAGATATTATGAATTTTATTAAATCACGCACTCCAAAACAAAATATTAACATTTTACGTCACGACAGCAACATTGCTATACAAAAATCGTTAGTGCAGTAAGCGTGAGAATTTAAAAAAATTGCATTAAAAAACCGAGGAATAGCTTGACAAAACAAAATAAAGTGGAGACTGTACATGCAATCAACTGGAATGATTGTAGACCCAAACCGATGAGTAATCGTAACATAACAAAGTGATTGATTATACATTCAATCGAAATTAAGTAAATAGATGATATTATAAATAAAACCACGGTAGAAAAATCGCTCGGTTCCATTAGGAACACAGCATTAACTAATAATAGGAAGCGATTGCACGAAACAGGATCGGAATCTACGTTCATTAACAGATAATGAATATTAGAACGTAATAAATGTACCACATGTTAATAAATTATTTACATTACCATCCTTCAAAATTTCATCCTTTCCTTCTTGCCATTTTTTTGTATTTATTAACTTACGATCTTTGTTGAGTTCAAACACTTATTACTGATTTTGTATCTTAAGTTTTAGTTGACATTAAAACAGAATTTCATCTGTTAGGCTAATTTTTGTACAACCTACATTTATTTTAACTTAATATTTTAACTAAGCTTTTAGTTCATCATATAACCTGGCATGATTTTACTACCAACGTGATTGTATTACTATGCCCATCCAGAATCGTGCAAAGGGTTAGTTCACATACACTCTCCGCAGTTTCGCTTAGATGGATGTACAAAATTTTTTCAAATATTTAGCAGCTACAGAACACGCCTACAAATAGTCCATGCAAGCCTATCGAGTGAAACGACAAAAGCTGTTATGAAATTAGCCAGTCACAAGTATAAATGAAATTTTGCACCTGGTTAATTAGTTCACAATTAAGTGGTATGCGGCACTACCCGTAGCAGTCTCGTACACATTTAAATTAAATTAAAATGTCAGCTGCATCATTGCTAGGTAATCTCGAATACAAGACTTATACAGTATTGGACACACGCAAGCTAAAATTACAGGTGAACTATCAGTGATTTTGCGAGCTCTTTCAAGAAAATTTCCTAACTTAAAATAAACACCAAGTCCATTATAGCGAACGATTCGCACCACAGCAAAACTACCGTTAGGCACAGGCACTGCCGCGTTTCGTCCTTCATTGAGCACCATCAGGGCACGAGGGCCCATTGGCCTGCGAGGATCAGAATACAATATATATATATATATATATATATATATATATATATATATATATTATACAGCTGTGCATCTGGAAATGTAAAGGTATCAAGATTTTACCGACGCACGAGTGCTATCAATTGTCCCGCAACCATCAATTGTGTTATCAGCTCGAACGATGAGAGCACTACGCCAACGCAAATACCTTTTAAGGGATACATCAAAACGAAAATCCAGGATGTGTATGAATGAAAGTTATAAATTATAGATTAGTATTCATCAAATAACGGCCATTATCCACTTTTTTATTGACCGTGCTTTCTCTTCCTAATAAAAGTGCATTGCGTAATATTCGCAATTATATATATATATATATATATATATATATATATATATATATATATATATATATATATATATGAGTAAAAATACATGCGGCACCCACTCGCAGTAAACTCTGATACATTGTACTTGATTGGAAATGTCGGCTACTTAAATGCTGTGCAATCACGAATGTAAAATTTGTACAGCTTTTGCAGCATGTATAGTAGAAATACAATAAAATACAGAAAAATTCGCTATCTATACGATATACCCACACAAATAAATATGAATTTCGCGGTTATGCGACAGTGAATCACGATTTTATTTTGATGGTGTAATGCATTTAGAGTTGGTAGATACAGTATTATTATCAGGATTACATGTAGTAATATGTTTAAGATGAGGCGACTATCTGTTGTCCCTTCAGGTAAAGGTTGTCAATCAACGACAGATTTTGAAAAAAGCCAACATGGCCGAGTCGGATATTAATTTCACATTAAATGAAATTTAAGATAACGTGAGGTCATTTCCAAACATTAAATAACTCAGAGAGGAAAACTGTAGCTTTATGGGATCGATACAACGGAGGCCAACATTCGGTTGAAAATATATTCCCTACAAGAGCAGCGTCAGAAAATCTTATCAAGGGAACTTGATAAAAAACTAAACGAATTACACAAACTTGCTCCAAGTACAAGGTAGAAAAAGAATTATAGAACATGAATAAGATCTTGTAGTTTAACATGAGGCCTTTCTCACATCACGTATCGGAAGACAGTAACAGACAATTCAAATTCAACCAACCTTCTAGTAGTGGTTTTCCAGAATCAATAATTACAAGGAAAACCACATCTCAATAAAAAATAATTTGGAACCGTCAAAGTTAGCATCACATTTGACACACATGGTAATATTTTTTAGCTAAAAATCAAATATTTTGTTTAGAATTTTATATTTAAATGCGATAGCACGTAAACTTAATATACAAAAAGGGAGCATGTAGTGTTTTATGTTGCATAAACAAACCATTTATTTTTTTTAAACATTAGCTGATCGGTTGCGTCCCACGAAAACGTGAGTTGGACTTAGGCGACTACAGCCTTCAAGATTTCTTGTCATCTATGCCTGTGGTTGTGCCATTTTATGAATAAAGGTCCTGTAATATTTATACATGCCAAGAACGAGACGCAGTCCGTTTGTATTTATCAGTGCGGAAAAAGTTTTGATAGCCCCGACTTTGTCTTCTAGAGTATTTATAATGCATATCTGATCGAGTATTCTAGGAATGTCACTCGTTTTTGTGTCCGTATGCATTTTCCATATTTAACTCTAGACTAAACCGATCAATATGAATAAAGGCCTCTTTGATATCGAACGCGTCATTGCCTTGACTTAAAGAACCAGGCGACGGACTCTACCAACAAAAGTACGTATATTTAAATTCTTGACTGGCTTTAACAATTATCAGTCCAATATAACAAGAAATCGATGGCGAAATGTATCCAATCACATTTGTTCCACGAAGTTGAAAGCTACAGAAAAGAAATACTTCACAATAGAAAGAGAACTTCTAGCTCTGTACAACTCCTGCCTCAACTTTGAACGATATCTCCTGCGTTGTTGAATTTTGTTATTCTTGGCCAGTCGATTAGAATATCATTTTGATGAAACTTTTGAATAAATAAATAATAATTTTTATGATTTTTCTTTGTGTAGAATTGTGAAATTGGTCGAATTGACAGGGTGCCACGTTGCCAATATATGATCGGAAATAGCTGATTTTCACAATTTCACAATTCTACACAAAGCAAAATCATAAAAATTATTATTTATTTATGAAGCCCTTTATATAAAACAACAAGCACCTGCCCTTAATATTCAAAAGTTTCATCAACATGATATTCTAATCGACTGGCCAAGAATAACAAAATTCAAAAACAATCTACTAGTATCCAGTCAAGAACAAACAGGCCCTCGACTAGAATCAACAAACATACAATCGGATTGGCAACAAACTGAAGTGGAAATAACAGAGGCGCATACGGTGACAGAAGTTTCCAAACAATATGAGCGTTTAACACTGCAATCCACACTGGCGCTGTTACCATGTGGAAATTATAAATTTGCGCAACAAGGTGAAACGATCAACTACACTGGGAAAAATAGCACTCGTACATGTAACAGTGAACAATGCGCACAAATGGTTAATTCTCAAGCCATCAAAACAATAATGACCAGATCTCAGACATCACTTTGCAATACTGCGAGAATGACCTTTACATGCAAACACGCATACACACAAGCACAAACGCATACACACTTACCAACTAGCCAAAACAAGAAACAGAAGTAAAAACGAGTCAGATTTGTTACCACTAGCATAATCAATTGAAAACCCAAAATGTATAAATATGTATGATTGTATAAGAGATGATTAGTATTCACGAAATAAATGGCCTTTATCCACTTTGTTATTAATGTGTTCTTTCTTCCTAATTATAACATTAAAAGGCATGGACATTATTAAAGATATATATATATATATATATATATATATATGTATATATATATATGTGTGTTGGTATATGTATATTAGCCCGCCACTATGAAGCAAGATGCAAAATAGCATTAATCAGTTCCAAGATAAATTATATAGTGAATATTATTATGGATTATCAAGACAACTAGAAATAAAGTTGTCAAAACACGAGTTAAACACCACAAACATATTGTCATTGTTTCTCAAGATTTACAGCACGCTTAATTTGAACATGCCCACGCTCAGTCAAAATTAGTTAACGTGTAAATGTGAGGAATTAAAACAAGCGAAAAAAGTAGTTCTCGAAAAATAACATCAATAAACATAACTGTCAAGAGGGAATTTTATTGTGTACGCAGGAATAAAATTGTTCATTAGGACTGCGTAAAATGCATCCTTAAACTGGCCGTGCTTCACCGCCAGATTTGACGCAAGCTACGCTAAGTTTAAATCTAACTCGTGGGTGGAGTTTTGATCTTGTTTATTTTGCGTGCTCCGAAATAGTTTGTGGTATGCCACTGCTTTTTATACTCTGACTTACTCGTTGAATCTTGATGATGACCCTTGTTCTTGATCGTTATTACATCTCATTTTAAATGCTGTCCGAGTCCGGAACTGCTACAGACTTCATTCGATCAATAGTCACTGGTTTATGACTATTATAACCAACTACAAAGAACTTCGGAAAGCATTCATTTATCGGATGGAGTTCGGTATATTTTGGCTTCAATATAGACAATGTAGGCTTGATAACATGTGTCTAAAGTTTTCGAAACATGAACTGGCGGATGGCATTCTCTGGTTGGTTGCAGACATAGATTATTTAGGACGTACTGTAATTACTGTGTAACTGCCTTCGCTGGTGTTTCATCAATAACTTCAAAATCGCTCATTTAATCTTCCACGAGTTTCGGACTGTGACCAAGTGTGACCTATGCAAATGATGTTTCTTGCTATTGCGATAAATTGATTGAAAACCAAGTAGTATTAATAGAAGTATGGTAATCCAATAGGACTGTTTACGAAACGCAAATAGCGCCGTCTTTAACTCACGGTGTACGCGTCCTACTAGACTGTTGCACTTGGAATTGAACACTAGTTCTTCGCATAACGACTCCCATGAACTGAAAATTACCTTGAAATATTCGTGTCATGAAATATGCATCTCGGTCTGTTACTATTACATCTGATAACCAGAATCTTGACACCCAATGTAGCAAGAACGCATGAGTAATTATCTCCGTATCTTGACAAGTTAGTGCGATTACCACAAGCCAACTTGTATGTCGATCAGTTATGGTTAGACAATAACGAAAACCACGTTCTTTAGGGAGAGCAATAATGTAAATATGGATTTATCTAAAACAGCTTGAAATGGCCAAACTCTGAATACTTAGCCGGAACCCTTTAAGTCATTCGGTATTGACTCGTCGAATGGTCGACCAAAAATACCGTTCTTGTAACAATATTCTCGTACCATCCACTTCAAAATGACTCAGATTTTGGTATTCATCACATACAGTATCACCAACTTTAAATTGGTAAATCGATCGGAGTACCTTCGTCGCCATTGTGTGAGTTCTTTGTCTCTGTTGTTTCGCCTGGGTATCATTCAGTAGAGCGGTTTGGCATTATGGTGGACTATTGAATTTATTTCAATACGAGATAAACAATCAGCCACCATATTATCCTTGCCTTTCATTTGACTAATTCTAAAGTAGAACACACTAAGACTAATCATCTTCCGAATTACTCTTTACGGATAGTTTTGCGAACATTACTGTAAGTCCTCTATTAGCAACGCATTATCGAGCTTCACTTCGAAATGGTAACGCAGGAGATATCGTTCAAAGTTGAGGCAGGAGTTGTACAGAGCTAGAAGTTCTCTTTCTATTGTGGAGTATTTCTTTTCTGTAGCTTTCAACTTCGAGGAACAAATGTGGTGGGATACATTTCGCCATCGATTTCTTGTTATATTGGACTGACCATTACGAAATATCAAAAAACGAAAATAACCAAGGATTCTTTCGGACTCGCAGATGAAATAATGGGAAAACGTCAAACAAAACAAAATGCTCTCGCTTGACGACTCGTCCCTATATACGAAGAATTCAGTAGAAAAAACAACGATCTTCTGTGACCTGATTAAGAATGAGTTTCAAGATCTTCAAGCAGGCCAATGAAGCTGATCTAGATAGTAAATTAACTCACAAGGTAGAGAAAAACAAAACTTTTTCCTTCTTGGACTCACTAGTGATTGGACACTGGCAATAGATAGAAAATGTAATTTCATATTTATTACAACATTAGTGTGCCAAAATCTCGCAAAAGAAAATTAGTTAGCAACCTAACAAACAGAATCAGGAAGACGTGCTTTGAACACAAGATCGAAGTAGAACTGGGCTACCAGATGAACATTTTGCTACTAACCAACTATTCTGAGTGGTCATAGATGTCAACACCAGAAGATGTCAGAATCGTACTACGGAGGATGTCGTCGAACAGGTTTTCTAAAATTACCACTTAGAGGCGACCTACCAGCGTCTACAATTGCATAGCGGTTAAATCGAATTACTATGGAGAATTTTTCCAGTGCTAAATTTAACATCACATTCCCCACGCAAATAACCACGAAATTTGATGCCAAAGATCAATTGCCAATTCTCTGAAAATCATTCATAATCTACAAATTCTCATGTGTGCAGCAGCATATACATTGGACGTAAAAAGAAACAATTGATCAACAGAATCTAGAAACATTTACCGGCGAAATTGATTAAAAGGAAACTGGCACCATCAGGAAATTCGCTATCTCCGATCATGTATTTGAAACGAGGGACCCATCCAATTTGACAAATTTCTCAATTCTACATAATGAAAATTCTAAAAAAATGTTATATACACGAAGCTCTTTATATAAAATAAGCACCTGGCTTAAAAAATAAAAAAAATTCACCAACATGATATTTTAATCGACTGGCCACGAATCACACAATCGAACAACAATTTACTAGCGTCTGTACAAGCCCGAAAACCTACTAGATTAGGCTCAACAAAGATACGATCGGATTGGCAACAAACTGAAAAAACAGCTGTAAAAGCGGTATCATTACAAGCGGCAACAGCAACAGAAATTTCACAACAACATGAGTATTCCACAATGCAATCCGTACACCCCGAGCTGTTCCAAGGAGACAAAATGATATTGAAGAGCAAGGCGGAACGAAAGACGATATTCGGAAAAGAAAAAAATCGTATACGCAACAGCCAACAAAGCAACCAATTGATCAAAAGTCAATACATAAATACAAGAATGACTAGATTTCAGATATCACTCTGCAATAGAGCGAGAATGACTCCTACACGCGCATATAGATTTAAAAATCAGTCTAAACAAGAAATAAAAGTAAAATAGAAAATCAGACTAGTAGCCACTCACATAATCAAATGAAAAACCAAGGTGTATATAAATGAATGCTTACAGTATATATATATATATATATATATATATATATATCTATATCTCTTATATATATATATATATCAGATAGTGATTATATAAAGGTTGTTAAAAGTTCAACATTACTTGAGATAGGAAATGCACCTTATCGATTAGATCGGTTCCGCCCATATTAAATGCTCATCAGTAGTAGCTAGAATTGTCACAGCTGAAATTCGAATTCGGGAAAATTTAGCTCAGTCAAGCAATTTAATTTATACACCACTGAAATGTTAAATAGTATTAAATTTTCAGTTGTATACCATCTTATTTCTTCGATTAATCTTTCCTTCAGATGGTTCGTCTTAGATACCACGTTCGAATTCAAATTCCAAAAAGCTATTCGTGATCCGTCATTATAGGATGAGCACTTTAACAATAGGAGTAGAAGAATATTTCTATATATATGTATATATATATATACACACAACATCCGATGTTTGTAGACACAAAATTTAATTTACGATGCACCATAATGTTTTAGGCAAAATAATACTCTGCATTGCAACATTGCAAAGGTAGACGTCACTAAGGCAGATTTGATTGGCTACATTTCTCCCTGTATATATTTCACGCCTGACTAGAATAACGATAAAATCTATGATTTAAATTGTGAAAAAGCACACACGAATGCAGAATTATTTCATGGTAGACGCTGGTACACGTTTATTGAAAAATGTTATTATATAACATCGTGCTGCTAAACGACGAGGGATAGCTAGTTAGAAATCCAGATCGAAATCAATGTTGGGTAGGATCCTTCTATAGGAAGAAAATGACCAAAATATGTTGGTACATGGATTAAAACTGCATGAAGTTCGGGGCTTTCCTGGCATAGTGGATAAGTTGCAGTTCTATCTCATTCGAATTCAGGCCGCGTAAATTCTGGAACAACTTAGAATGCCCAATAAGATTGAAGCCCGTCTATTTGATGAATTCTCTGTACAATATAAGAAAATTTTGCTTTATATCGCTAAAATATATCTTTAAAATCTTACGATATAACTTCAATTCCATATCACTTTCCCAGATGGCATTGTTTCAGTTCTATAATAACATATCGGTGTGGTTAGTTAGAAATTGATGTGGAAGAGATGCCAAATAGACTCCACATTAAGAAAAGACTTACCAAAATATAAGCTTGCATCTGACTAAAAATTGCGTGTAGGACACGGCAGGAGTGGTGCAGTGGCATAAATGCAAGATTCAGAAACAAATTTGCCGGCTGTTCTAAATTCTGTCAAGTAATTAAATAGCTACAAGGATTTATTTCTTTCGCTATCTTAAGCATTATTTAGTTTATATTGACATTAAATATACACACCAGTTTAAAAGCAAGATTCAGTTATGTAGTTGGTCGTTTTAAACTAAACATTCTTCAACCAGGCTAGCTTTTTTCCTATAGCTAATTCATCAGTTCAATGCCAGTATTTCCGCGGTCGAGATTTCAAACGTGGGGCGTTGGCTTTAGTCTTAAAATTCATCCACGAAACTACCAAATCCACGCGTTGCACACAATTTTAACATGTATATCCACTTTTGTTTTCGCCATATTTTAGTGCAAGTCGATCCAGTTGGGTACAGTTTCTTGCATAAAGTTCTAACCAACCATTCAGAATATGCCATTACAAGACAGCCTCAATATCAATTTTGTAACTGATAAAAAATTAAAAGTATAATAGCATTATTTTATGTTATGCATCCTAATTATATATATATATATATATATATATATATATATATATATATATATATATATACACATATGACCCTCGCAATTAGATGTGGTGTCAAAAAGAATCTTTAGATAGTTAAGTAATAATGTAAAATGTAAGAAGTAGCTTTTAAGCAACCCAATGCTTAGTGCCATCGAGAGCAGCAAATCAAACTGCACAACACTAAGATGAAAATTCAATTCCTTGGCCATCAACAGTAACATTGAAACAATAGTGCATTCGATGCTTTCACCAAAAATGAAAACGCTCACGAAAATAACAAGTAAAAATAAATAGAAGACCTCATGTGCGACTGACGTTCTTATTAACAGATATTACAAAGCAGTCTAGTAGTAGTAATAGTACCAATCCAAGCGAACGATACATCATCGAAATATAGGCTGCAGCTTCAATTTTAAAAAGAATTAACAAGAAGCTTCTCCCAGAATGCATTCAATGGACAAGTACGGAAACAGTATATTAGCCATATTTTGTAGTTGAACTAACATATACTCGAAAAAAAAGTTTCGAATTGTCTATAATTTATATTTAAACGATACGAAACAGCTAAAATTCAAACACTTAGCAGAACAATTTTTGTGAATGACCACCACTCGCACAATCATTGATTGTTTAGTTGTATTAAATCTGTGGCGAAAGCTGCAAAAAGTTAATGATACTAACTGCTAAGAAATTGTGCACCCGACATTTACAGCCAGATTCAGCGTATGTGAGAATAATAGAGGTTAGTACCACATCTAATTTTGCATTATATATATGCACTGTGGTTTGATCCTCGTTTGTCAGTTTATCATCGTACTCTGAAGATGGTTGACACGCGTCAATACGTGGGAATGACGGTAGTTATGCTATGTTGTTCGACGACTGGTTTAATGCAATAAGATTGGTGTTTGTATCAAGCTCTGAAACTCGATTTAAAGAATTGTTACCACCAACCGCGCTGACCTTGTTGGTTTATAATAAACTATTCTATTTAATTTACCATTAACATCTTTCCATAGCAGTTTATCTAATTGAAACACTTGCAAACGTAGTCGTCACATCGAAATACACCATAATATTGTTTTTTGACATTTAAATCTTGAATCCCATTAATCCAAAGAAATCGACAATCGCAAAATTACCTATTAATTAAACGAAAATTGGTTACGCAAGCGGTGATAAGAATTATTAAAATCATGGTTTCGATCTAGATAGAAGCACTGACCCATTGTATACATAAATCTGTCAGTATAAACGAAGCATCGTATAATGTAAAAAGGCAATTCATACATTAGTCCGGTTCTAATTGAGAACGTACTGTCAAATTCTGAACAGTTTTTTACGAGTTAAATCGATAAATTATATATGTGCGGTAACACTCATACAGGATAAAAAAGTAGTTTATCTATAAAATCTATAAACAGCTGTACCATACTAAAATCAGCAATTGCTGATCATGGAACCCGAAAGGGCACCACGTGAGAAAAACTTCATTTTCCGTCCTATAAATTAAACAACATAAACTTCCTCTACACATACAAAAATACCATCAGAAAAATTTCGTATTCTAATGACCCAGAATAAGAGCAACTTTTATTTTTAACCGGAAAAAAAATATGTACAAAGTCTCAAAATGTAACATTTACTTATTTTCCAGTCGAGAAATCAAAAACATAGCGCACAAGGCAATCAACTAATGTTCTTTGAGGCAAGAACAGACGACCGTCTTGGCAAAAAACACCACTAAGTCCACTTACTCGGCCAATGCAGAACCGAGTTAAGCGAACAAGCGAAAGAAATTGCATGAGAAAGAAATGTGCACATTTTCTTCAAACAAATGGAATATTGAAATTAAACAATAATTGATTGCGTTGGTGATGATAAAAATTCTTTAAATCAGGTTTGCGAGCTTGAAGAAAACAAAAATTCTTTTGAGGATTTTCACGAACTAGCTGATTCTATTTGCTAGGTTGTTAGTGAGAACTTGGCATACTACTGTTATAATAGAGACATTGCCTAATGCAAAGACCTATTTACTGCCAGTGTCAAAGTAATATTTCTCCATCTCGAATGTGAATTTGATGTTTGAATCGGCTTCACTGGCTTGTTGCAGGGCTTCGGCAAGATCTGCTGCTTTTCGGATGAACAATAGTAGATAATCTACAACCATACTGTAAAGAACTTATTAATCAATGATATTTTTCATGCTAGTTTGCTCCAGTTGGTGCATGTATACATCTTTTAGGAGAGGTGCAATGCAGCTTCCCATAGCTATACCGTTGAAATGTTGGAAATATTTATATTTAATTTAAATTGCATGTTCTATGTTCATGTCAATATAACGTCTTTGAGGTCATTAGTGTGTACAGAAAAATATATAAACTTATACGAAATCAGGTCACATTACATCATCAACATCATTATGTCCAGACATACAAAAGTCACAAGTGACTAATGTTTCACTGCCATATAACCATATTACACAGTCGTTTACATATTCGTATAGGAGACTGTACCGTCCAATTTCCTCACATTCCTCAACCAAATATACAATGGGTAAAGGGCGTAATACCGCCCCGTAATGATGAGTCGCCAATAAGCAAGAAACGAAGGTGCACGAGATTATACGTTCTGTTCATGCTGGCTTTTGTTTATCCTTCTGGTCATATTTGTACTAATTTGTCACTAGGTAAGCAACACCTAATACAAAACTGAATATAAATTATTTCTCTGCCATCAACGGTGTCTAACTACTTGGACTTTTGTCCAGTGGAATTTTCATCAAGTGGGAACATTCTGTTTTCTTGAATGTTACTCCTTTAGGTCATCCGAAAGCTTGAAATTCCTTGATGGTGCTTGTGCTTATGAAATTTCGAAGTGGTTTAAGTAGATTTCAGAGTAACTGAGCCGGATTCCTGTAGTGCGTTGATAAGAATAGACCACGTCAGTGAAACCTTTGAGGTTGATTTGGTTTTATAAGTTTATGGTTTTCCGTACAGTCTCCCGTTGTTTGTTCTGACTGGTTTCGCTTTTTGAATTTCTGGTCTGCTTTCGGAATCAGTCATTGGAAATAAAACGTGTTTCCCCAACCTTTTTAAATTAACGCTTTTCGTTATTTAGTATGAATTTTAAATGATAATTTATGACCTCTTTCATGAACGCACAATGTGTGTGACAAGTCGCGTAGCCTTGTCTGATTGTAGTCTTCTTAGTTCGTCTGTATTTCTTCATAATATGACTGCCTTTGGAATTCTTTGTATTTTTCAAGTGCGCTGGCCATCCCAACATTCAGTCCTATTCCATTGGATCTTTCTGGTGCTATACCATTTTAATAGTAGTTCTAGAAGCTTTCAGTTCCAGCCCGGATATCAACAGTCGCGTTAGCTTACACTTCATAATTATGCAGAATTTCGCTCCTAAAGAGAGCATCACTTTCTGATGTTTTTATAAGACCTTTTGAATATTTGTGAACAAATGCATCTTTATAAGTTGCAAGCATTGATTGGTCAGGTACATTTTCAAGATCTCTTTTTCGGTTATTTATTCCTTTTCGTTTTTAATCTCATCAATGTTTCTTGCTGCATTGTAAAAGCATTTAATTCGCTCTAGTTCAAACTTGCAAGTTGACGACTGAGTGATTGAATTGTCCTCCAAGCATCTTGCATTTTTCATTGGATGCCCTCGATGATATTACAAAATAAGCGACTGGTACATCCATTAGTTAGTTTCGGGTTATCTCTTCTGCATTACTTAAGGAATCATTTGGCATATATATTGAAAAAAACCTTTTAATGGCGGGAGCTTAATTTTATATATGATATAAACATTGCGCAAATTAGCACAGGCAATTCATCAAGTAGAACAGTCTAGTTTTTATTTTAAATTGTCTAGTTATTAGCAGAATTTGCCACGACCATGATTCAAAATTGGGCACAGTTACTTCGCAGTCTAGGACTTCATAAACTGCGAACATCTTCAGCACACAACTCGCAATTTCAAGTCTTATACCTCTCCTTCACGTGAAGCCCGTGTGAGCCTATAACGTTTTATCATTTTTGTCACTTAATTCTATTAGTAAATCCATTAAAGGACCATGTTGAATGTTAACCCGTTACTTGTTTGTTTTTGCTCTGCTTGTGATGGTTCAACAGGCACGAACGAAATAACGTGGATAAGAATTTCGATATCGTATAATAGTTAGTTTCCTCTTTTAGGTTGTAAAAGATTGTGTCTTCCTGACATGTAATTTCTGTACTGAAATTTAGATCTCATTATACTAGAAGCTGATAACTCGTTGTGCTTTTCATTAATTTTTTTTATGCCTTGTTGAATGGAGATGCAGTACAACCCAGATGATTGATATTGATAATTGTGCATGCAGCGACAAACTAATAAATCTAAAAGAAACATGTTGCGCGACAGGAAA
Organism: Eudiplozoon nipponicum; assembly: GCA_029291075.1. NCBI lineage: Eukaryota > Metazoa > Platyhelminthes > Monogenea > Mazocraeidea > Diplozoidae > Eudiplozoon > Eudiplozoon nipponicum. The sequence continues at coordinate 33,104 of JAQBSW010008025.1, forward strand.
TAAACAATTTACCTGATTTTCGGATTGCGTACCGAAATATTTGACTCCACTGTCATCATGATGACACTGGATTCAAATATTTCGCTACGCAATCCGAAAATCAGGTAAACTAATAAATCGTTCGGCCAGAACCGACTTGAAGATTTTTTGTTGAGAAGTCGAGCAACAAAATCAGGGTGATTTCTATTGGTATGATATACATGATAATGAAACAAATAATTTTGCAATAAGAACTGAGTTGATGAATATTCGTTGAGAAGAGACCGACAGCATATTGGTTATTGGTGCTACTCTGTCACAGATAGATGTTGATCACCGCAATGATGGTTAACGGGAGTGGATAACCAAGACGTTTAAGCGAAGATGACACATGGCAATGATGGTTAACGGGAGTGGATAACCAAGACGTTTAAGCGGAGATGACACGTGGCGTATCGGCATTCTCTACCGAGTAGAGGAAATGTGTGGAAGTTCAGCTAGACAAAGCTGACTGCATGGCTATTGTCAGCATCATGGTTGTGTTTTGTTATGTTTGTCTCCTTGAACTTTGAACTATACTTATACAATTGTATATGATTTGATTAGTATTAATTTGTATACTGCGCTTTATTTAAGATCATACATGCTATAATTGTTATAAACATTTTAGATTTTCTTTTTTTTAATTAATCCCATAATTATTTAGGTCATACAGATAACCAAAATGGCGCAGGTATATATATATATATATATATAGAGAGAGAGAGAGAGAGAGAGAGATAGAGAAGTAAGGATAGAGAAAGGAAGAGAGAGAGGGACAGAAAGACAATGAGAGATAGGGAGAGTGGTAATATATATATATAGAGAGAGAGAAATAGGGCTAGAGAAAAGATAAAGATATAGAGATAGGAAAAGAAGGGTATGGGAAAGAGAGATAGAGATAGGGCGATGTAGAGATAAACTGTCGTGAAAGTGACGTGGACTATTTATTTAAACAATCGTTCTTCGCGCAGGTGGTGTTAGCAGTTCTTAAAATCAAGTTTGTATATAACCGGATATTGAACAACAGCAAAAATACCGTCAGTCATATGTACTATTTAGTTCATTTATATATGAACTTTTGAGCTGAATGTGCTTTTACATGAATAAACGGTTTAATGAGAATTCTTTTTGTGAATAATTATAAAATGTGGCTTGAGAGACCAACAATGTTTTATATTTTTTTGTCTTTCAATCTCTTTTTTACGGCCGGTACTTGTTTGACCGTACTCATTCGTAGGTTAAGTGCCACAACGACAAAAGCGATAGTCATAAGTGAAAAAGTTCGACTTTGAGGGCGTGTCGACTAAAGGAAGATGGAACAGCTTGAGGTTGTGAAATAGGCGTTGATCAATACATTCCTCGATAGATATACATCCAGTACGCTGAGTTCACAGCTAAAATGAGATTGAAACAATTGATAGTCAGATTCAAGAATGGAAAAATCAATTGAAGTCCATCAGGATCATATTTGGCATTCCAGAACCAATTTACCTAACAATGTGTCCATGTGCTTCTCAAACATTTTTATCGGACATCCTTCAAGATATAACAAAGAGAATTGTGATACAGGTTGCAAAATTTAATAGACAAATTCTTCCTAACGGCCTTTTCTCAGTTTGGCTGAGTTAACTACGAGGTTTGGTCCTGTTTATGGAGCGATTCTGTGAATATTATAATGAGCACGTAGAACTAATTTTGATTTGTCTTCAAGCTGAATAACTAGGTTGTGTTAAGTAGATGTATATGTGGCCTCATCAATGCTTTTTGTCAAGATAGGTCTTTCGTTCTAGCCTGGATCCATCTTTTCCGTTTTTATAGTGCCTTACTAAAAATTATTATTATTATGTTATTCTTTGTTCAATGATTATGCAGCAGTAAAGCAATTGCTTTTATATGATAATATTTTCCTGTTTGTGATGATGACTACAAGAACGGGCGGCCTATTGTTTAAAAGCCCACACAACTTAACATTTTATAGTTACGCGATAACGAAGACTTTGTTCTTAAATGTTGATGCATTGCTGTGTTGTCTGTGTCTTAAACCGTTCATTTACAGACAGACAGCAAATTTCTATTTTTATAGTTTTCAAAATCTTGTTCAGCAGGTTTTTTTGATTAAATAAGAACTTCCAAACCGTGTATTATTCCCGTCGACAAACAGTTAAATTCTTTAATTACCTAAAATCGAAATCAAAAGTGCGTCGCCTTTCGTAAAACGCAGTTGGTGGCTTAACTAGTCCTGCAATACAAAATCGGCTTACTTATAAAATATGTTTAAAAGACTGCTTGCTTACATCCTGTAGCAGTGCTGAGAAAGCGACTACCATTTGGTAACCAATCGGAAAAATTATTATTATAATCAAGGTTGCGGTCTTGATATAAACACCTGACCCATTAATTACTTACATATGTCAGTATAAACTAAGAATTGTATAGTGTAGAAAAGGCAATTCATCCAGTAGACCGGTTTCGTCCTTATTGGGAACTCATCAAGTACTGGCCAGAATTTGCCGCGGACAGGATACGAACCTGGGCACGTCTGCTTCGGAATCTGGTGCTCTAACCACTGAGCTATCCTGCCGCACACTACACTACACACAATTTTCAGTTATATACTAACTAATGTAACTTGGTTAGTCAATTTTTCCTTTAGGTGGAGCTCATATGGCATCCATTTAGACCCAAAGTTCCAACTAACCATGCCCAATCTGTCATTACTGAACAGACACCGCATTACATGGGGAAGTGGTATTGAAATGAACATTTATATAATTAAACGAACATTGGTTGCGCGGGTGGTGATAACAATTATTATAATCAAGGTTGCGGTCTTGATATAAACACCTGACCCATTAATTACTTACATATGTCAGTATAAACTAAGAATTGTATAGTGTAGAAAAGGCAATTCATCCAGTAGACCGGTTTCGTCCTTATTGGGAACTCATCAAGTACTGGCCAGAATTTGCCGCGGACAGGATACGAACCTGGGCACGTCTGCTTCGGAATCTGGTGCTCTAACCACTGAGCTATCCTGCCGCACACTACACTACACACAATTTTTCAGTTATATACTAACTAATGTAACTTGGTTAGTCAATTTTTCCTTTAGGTGGAGCTCATATGGCATCCATTTAGACCCAAAGTTCCAACTAACCTTGCCCAATCTGTCATTACTGAACAGACACCACATTACATGGGGAAGTGGTATTGAAATGAACATTTATATAATTAAACGAACATTGGTTGCGCGGTTGGTGATAACAATTATTATAATCAAGGTTGCGGTCTTGATATAAACACCTGACCCATTAATTACTTACATATGTCGGATAAGCTAAGAATTGTTAGTGTAGAAAAGGCAATTCATCCAGTAGACCGCTTTCGTACTTATTGGGAACTCATCAAGTACTGGCCAGAATTTGCTGCGGACAGGATACGAACCTGGGCACGTCTGCTTCGGAATCTGGTGCTCTAACCACTGAGCTGTCCTGCCGCACACTACACTACACACAATTTTCAGTTATATACTAACTAATGTAACTTGTTTAGTCAATTTTTCATTTAGGTGGAGCTCATATGGCATCCATTTAGACCCAAAGTTCCAACTAACCATGGCCAATCTGTCATTACTGAACAGAC